>JAHQIW010002545.1:85000-137128 GCA_019055375.1 Parelaphostrongylus tenuis
TTTATATACTTGTGAGCTAGAATTAAGAATGAATGAAAGTTTGGGGGAAATCATGGTAATTACAAAAATGGCCGAGCAGTCTGGAATCAGAAGTGCATCCAAGCAATTTAAAAATAAAAAATATAAAGCCAGAAAGCCACTGCAAAAATTAGAACACTAAGTTCATTGAAACATTGCCTCGAGGCTATCAGGAAAGCTCATAGTACGATTTAGAAGAATGTCTATCTTTCTTATTCAAAAGTAAGTGCGTACTACTAAGTACGTAGTACGTACTAGCTCATAGTACGATTTAAAAGAGTGTCTGTCTTTTTTATTTAAAAGTAGCTCGCAGTTTTGAAAACGAATTATAAAGTATGATATGGGTTGTCCTGTGTTTGACAGTCCTTTAACGAAATACTGAGAGTTTCCTGTCAATGTCGACACTAAATTTTAGCGCTCCCTGAATAAAACATGAAATTGTGTTGACATGAATGGTGATTGGTGTGCAATCCACATTCAGTGATTATAGTTGCTCAGTGATTATTTTTATCAATCTTTACAGCAACTGCTCAACTAACTCAGCGAGCAATTCTTATTCTCTCAGAATATTTAGTAATGTGGGAAGAATGTAGTTTCGGAGGGAGGGCTGTGAAGTTTGTTATCTGAATCAGTCTCCTGCTCGATCAACTATTGCAGGCAAACGGTGCTAATCGTCCTTTCGTGAGCGTTGTAATGTGTAAACCAAATATGCATTCATTCACCTCCACAGAACTCGATGAGACTGGATTCCCTCGGCTATTGAAGAAAGCCGGGTTCCTCATCATTCATTCTTTTATCAATGGTTTGCGCTTTCGATTTGACTTCTGTCAATGGCAGCTTGATGTTGAGTGACTCATTTTGACAAAGAATCATAAGCGTTCCAGAAATACACGTCATTGATTGCTGCATATATCTCAACTTCTCTTCCTCACCATCCTAAGGTAGTTGTATTGTGGCTTCCTCAAGTCGTCGCCGGAGAAGTTGCCGGTCCCAATGGAACGGAGGAGGATTTTTACCATGTGACTAAGCTACTACCAGCACATCGACATCTCCTGGTGTTTATGAATTCTTGACCTCTGAACGAGATTTTTGAACTCATTCTCAGTTCGAGAAATCTCTCTGAGGAATCTGTCGCATTTCAAAATTCACGAGCACAATGGTTGATATTTGATTCAACGGCCTCGTGTTGTGACGACGAATAGTTTCAGTTCAACGCTGATTACAAAAACACCTATTAAACCAATCAATGCAATCTACTGATTTGAGACCTCGCTCAAGAGTAATGTAGATTGATAAACTAATAAATCAAATTTTGGTTGCTTATTTGAGAACACCCAAAGATTGACCAAAGATAGCTGCAGTTTTAGTCCACGTAATCACCTTTTCTCATAAGCGTCGCCTTCATAAATAAGTGAAGGTGTCATACTACTACATATACTGAGCGCACGTGGCGCAGTGATTAAAGGCTCTCTGCGCCGCCCAAAAAGTTGATGGTTCGATCTCATGCTCATGGCTCACCAAGCCTCCATCTCTTCGAGATTGGTGAATCGGTACCGGAATTGTCTGATAGGGTAAGCAGCACTGACTCGATACAGCGATAGGCCACCTTGAGTCAATTATAAAGATTAGATATGCATTCAGTAACCTCAAACGGAGTTGAAAATTGAAGACGAATGCATAGCACATCCCTCAGGGACTGATCGACGAAAAGAGCTTCATCTTTACTTTCATATATAACACTAAAATAAACTATATAGTTCAGTCCTCAAGATTGCAGAATTACGTTGAGAACATACATCGATTCTCAATAGCATGTTGCATCATTAGTGACGGTGCTTCCGTTCAACAAGTTGTGTTTTCCGTTTGTTGAAGAATTAAGGGCTATAATCGAGATGAAGTATATCTTCACAAGCCTAATTCTTCCATAATTATAAAAAGCTAGGGATGGAAATACGTTTTAGAATGCAAATAACATAAGGGAAAATTCGTTTTGGATCACAAAGTACTCATATGGCTCAAAAACAAAGGATTTTGCTTGTGAACATATATTTTGCAAATAAGCGCTTCGGTGCAGAGATTTATTAGCTCTTAAAAGGCGATCCAGTGATTACATAGAGTAAAAAAAACTTGAACAGTCGTTAAAATTGAGAAATTATCGAAATGGATAGTTTGCCATATTCCTTGTGATGCAAAAGCATCTCTCAAGCAACAGAAGGAAGACAGAAAAAAACGTTTGCCCGTTTTGATATTAGGACACTTACAAATAGATATTAAGTAAGAAATATCAAACAAAAAATACCAAATAATCATTGCCAGTCATATTATGCCTGTATTTGGGCTAAAAAGCATGAAGAGGGAGAAAAAGGATAAAAAATAAAGACTCCAAAAAGTAGATGCGTTGTAGCGTAGGAAGAGTGATAACAAAACGGACGTCAGTAATGCAACGAGTTAGAGCATGCGTCTCCGAATAGGATAAAATTTGCGTTCGAGTCCCGCCTTACGCGAAGATTTGTGCATTACTCCACATCATTGGGTATATCTATAACATCATACAGCAGCTAAAAGTTATTGAATAAAAAGAATTCTATTTGATCAGTCTGAAAACTGTAGGTTGAACATCAAAATCTTTTCAAACGAAACGGGAACTCTTGAATTCTACAGAACATTTTTGAGCGAATGGCATAGTTTTGCCCTATGAACTGCTCATATGTAGAAACAAATCGTCAAGAATAGAGAATAGTTCTGAAGAATTTTCGTGCTGTGATTGCTTGGCAACCTTAGTTTTAGATATTTCCAGTTTTCATCTATGGGTGACAAATATGCAGTAATTTACTAGCAAAAAGCAGGACATTGTAAAAAGTTTACATACTCTTGAATTAAAAGAAATATGAAAAATTGCAAAAGGGATGAAAGCCAAGGATTTCCGTGGTAGCCTACTGCGAGAAACACACATTTTTATTCATTTTATCATTCAACTGAAAAATGGAACTATTATTTGCAATATCGCTTGGGCCGGCCCATTCTTTTTTCTGCGAGCTCATTTGCGGCATTCGTTGACTGCTGACAGGAGCGGGGGAAAAGCTCCCAAAGGGGTCGACCTGTCACAGCTGCTTAGTTATCTTCATCAGGTCTTGTCAAATCCGATTCATCCACAGTATTCTGATTAAGACAACGGTTCTTTTTGCGAGCTGCAGTGAGAAAGAAGGAAAAAAGACATTTTGATGTTTTTACCATCATTTGATATTCTTAATTTCTCGACCATGATCGTCAATTTATACTCATCTTATATATTATGCTGAAGTAGTCCTTGTCATATCCTAAGCGTCAAGGGCTCATATGGCATAGTGGTTAGAGGTGCTCTGAATCGCACATAAGGTCAATGGTTTGACTGCAAGCTCATGGTTCACCAAACCATCCATCCCACCGGGGTAGGTAAATTGGGTTCAGACTGGTCACAGACTTGTTTGTAAGGATAAGCAGCATTAACTCGGTTCACCGGGGAATCCACCGCGAGTCGTTGTAAAGGCCAGATATGCATTCAATAACCTCAAACGAAGTTAACAATTGTAGACGAATGCATGGCGTATCCTTCAGGGTTTGGTCAACTCCAAGAACTTTATCCTATGCTTTCATGTTTTACAAAGACTCATTAAGAATCTGCTTATAATCATCACACATTTGGCACTTCTTTTCAAATGTGGAGAAAAGTAGTCATTGTATACTGAAGCAGCAAATGCGCTGCTGATGCAAGCACTGCGACAGTGAACACTTCTCATCATTTTATTTCTGTCTCACATTTTCCTTTTTTTCATTGTGCGCATCGCAGTGCTTCAAGGATTGATTTCATTTTTGGTCTTTTTGAATGCCGTGGAATACAGGTTGAGCAAGCCT
Source organism: Parelaphostrongylus tenuis (assembly GCA_019055375.1). NCBI lineage: Eukaryota > Metazoa > Nematoda > Chromadorea > Rhabditida > Metastrongylidae > Parelaphostrongylus > Parelaphostrongylus tenuis. Next base: position 88,910 of record JAHQIW010002545.1, read on the forward strand.
TTTTGTAACATCAGCGATAGCCTAGCTGTGGCGTGCCATCTGCAACGATTTTGGAATTATTAATTCGCGTTCATAGCTCTAGTTTTGCTTCATTCCTGGAACCAACGTTTTCACGATTACTCGACATTGTCTTCAACGAGCATTACTTCTTTCCAAGTAAAGCTGGCATCTGACCGGCAGAGGATGCAAGCTTTGTTTAAAGCCGATTTGGAGTCGAGCCAGTGACCATGCGCAAATATTTGTAGGCTTTGCTCTTCTCGCGTGATTTCGTGCTTGTTTTTCAATAGGTTAATAAACGGAAAACAATATGTCACTGAGCTTTGAATAATTTGTGTAAACTTTAATTCATGGCATCGACTGTTTTCGAACCTTGCAATAATTCAAAATAATTCCAAAAAGAATGTCTAAGGCCTAAACGAGGTTGGTACGTCCTCGTCAATGACCCACCAACCTCGCTTAGGCTTTAAACATTCTTTTTGAAATTATTTTGAATGTTTATTGCGAGGTTTCAAAAACAGTGGATGCCATGGATCAATTTTGTTCTACCAGCTAGGATACATCGACTGAGAAGTGATGATGGACCAGTGTCATTGTACACTGTGCCGTCACCACATACGCCTCCCTCGTTGCTACAATCCAGGGTTTAATGTAGGTCGTGGATCACTGACGAGGAGGGCGAGACATCCGAAACACGCGTGTATGGCTCTGGCGAACCAACCTCGATTACGCTCTAAACATTCTCTTTAAAATCATTTTGAATGTGAACTTGTTATAATTTTTTGTACAGTAGTGTCTCGTTTAGGTCGATGGTTCTCTCACTCGATTTTCTCAAAGAAGTGAAATCGATAAAACGATTGGAGTTCGACCACGTACCCGGCATTAAAATAGTCGATATTCCAACCACTTGTACCGAAGTGCTGATCACTTACTGTGCCCAGAAGAAAGAAAACTTGGTACACTGCAAAGAATGCAGCCAGCTCCAAATTCGCAGAGCACTTAAGGCCCTTTATGACTTAACACTGACGAAATCACGATGAAAAATAAGAGTGAATCATATGATATTCATCAAACCCCACTGATAAGCTCTAATAATTGAAAAGAAGTTGAATAATCAGCTTTAATAGTCCATTGATTCTTTGGTAACAATAATAATTCATCGCATTGATTGATTTCTAGTAAGTAGAATTCTCAAATCCAGTGACAGTATGGATGATTTGACCCATATTTCTGCACATAATATGCTGATTCAATATAATGAGTAATTTGGTAAAAATAAGAATTAATGATGCTAAGATGGTCCCCAATAGGGCTAAGATGCTTTATTTAAGCATTTTTCAAGAACCCTATAAGACATCCAGTATTTCAACGATTTCATTCAAGAAGTTATCAATCATTCTAGTGTAAGATGTAGGATTAAGATGAGTATGCAAAAGAATATTTAATTAGCAATAATTTGAAGTAGTATGGGCTATTATGATCTGTATATGATAATAAATTTAAGCCACTGCTTCATGAGCGTTTCTAGATGCCTGTATGGATGTTGGTGAGAGAAAGAGCAATGTGTACCATGCTAATTGTAACTAACATGGAGAGCTTTTCTTTTTTTCCATATTTGAGTATACATCAATGAAAAGAACCCAGTGCCTTTTCCAGCATAAAACGTTCATTGAATTGTGTTTGTATGATTCAAATAACTCTTTATCAGTTAATAGAAGGGTGCTGCCACCATTAAAAGTATTCATTCCTTTACCACAATGTACCCTTGCTTTTGAACTGGAAAAGCTTCCAAGAAAAAACTGGTTTTGTTTCGCTTCAGATATGATCACATCATTAAGTGATCCTAAGCATGTCCTAGAAATTACCCAAATCGCGGATTAAACTTTAGTAATCTAATAAATGAAGAATCTAGTAGAATCGTAATAGAGATGGCTGGTCTATGACTTAGTTGATGATGAGAATACATTCGTAAAAAGGAGGGGGAGAGCGATGGTAACTATGTGAAAGCGCTTTAAATTACTAGGATCACAAGCCCCTTCACTAAACGCTTCTGGACTACCAATGTAAAGTGTAGCTTGTTTGTTATAATTTATGTCAATTCTGCTCCAACCTTGAGAAAGCGATAAGGGAAAATGTCGACGGCAGCGATACATACTAAGTTAAATCGAGCCAATCAACAACACACTTTAGTTTTCTCTATTCATCAGTCCATAAGAGGTCTTTGCAATGTTTGATCAAAACCAGCGTTCTCGTGCCTTCACCTTCTTCAAAACCACAGCGATCTCTTGCCATACTCTCGACCATTTATAGAAATCGCACTCGAAGCTATATTAATGTGCCACACCTTTTGGTCACTTTTTTCATGGACCCGCTCAAAATGATATAATCTGATAAGGATATGATAATGTGATAACATCATAACATGTTTTGACCCGGTTGTTATGTGGTCTCTTATGGGTACTTAGAAAGCGCTACACAGGCGCCTGTTCCGTCCTTTCGGACTCATCGGCAGCACAGCTTCTAGAAATCATATTAGAGGTTTATAGCGAAGATTAAATACAGTCAATTGGAAGAGAATACCTTTTTACAGCGCTGTAGCATGAAAAAGAAAAGTGTGTTCCATACACGCGTATTTTCGCAAAGAAGCTCATTGCTCAGACTATTACTAATTATTCTTTAGGAAAGATCGCTATGATTAGAATGCTGTATTTGCTTTTTTGAAAAGAGCAATCTTACTTCGCTGCGGGTAGGAAACAAAATAAAATTGTTGATAAAATATAAGTTGTAATACTCCAGGATATCACCTATATGCTCATATGACGTTTGTGCTGAAGCTCAGTCTGCTCAAGATTAGGCTTAATAGAATGTCAGTTTATTAATAAAGGATAAAGGATAAAGCTCTCGGCGTTGATCAATCCCTGAGGGATGCGCCATGCATTCGACTTCAATTTTTAACTTCGTTTGAGGTGATTGAATGCACATCTGGCCTTTACAATGACTCGCGGTGGCCTCCCGCTGAACCGAGTCAGTGCTGCTTATCCTCCCAGGTAAGTCTGAGACCTGTCTGGTACCAATTTACCGACCCCGGAGGGATGGATGGCTTGGTGAGCCATGAGCGCGAGATCGAACCATTGACCTCGTGTGCGACGCAGGGCACCTCTAACCACTGCGCCGCATGCCCTCATCAGTTTATTAATATGGGACAAAAATGGACAGCCTAGTCTCACAGCACGATAGAACAAAGTTTTTTCAAGAATTACAATGCAAAAAACCTGAAAATTTCTAAGAATTGAAGGGAGATTTTCAAATAGATAACGAAAATACGCGCGAGAACGTCTGACGAGTGTAAAATACAATTCACTTTTCTGTTTAGCGTCATCGCAAAGCTTCTTTAATTAATAATTACACATTTAAAATAACCGGGAATCAAATATTGTCATCAAATCAGAAGAGAGCACTGTCTCGCGAAAAATTCACACAATAACACAATTTACGCGCAAAGCGTATGAATTGCAATTTTACTTTCCTTGCTACAGCGTAATTAGAATGTATTTTTGAAAAATTAGCACATTTTGAACTCTCCGAGACTCACGCTACTCACTTTTGATGACAAATTAGGAAAAGAGCTTTGTTCAGCGAAATAAAACCGATATAGTGCACTTCGCATGCGAAAGGCATTTTCATTTTTACTGCGACAGCGGTGTTAGACGGTTTTCTCAAAAAAAGAAGAACATTTATTTTTCATCATTGAAACCTTTGATTCCTGAAAGTCTAGTGAAAAGGCTTTTTATGGCAAAAAAACCCAAAATCCCCTTTTCAATAACGCAAAAGTATAAAAATTTATTCTTGACATATGCGTCCATACTTTTGACAGTGCAATTTTTTCACTTTTTTCCAAACTGTTATAACTGTGGGGCTAGTGGCGAGTGGCCAATGATGCTTAGCGCGCTTCGACGCCAGGCTGATCCCCCAGCACTCTCCAGCACTTAATAACGATCGATCTACGGAACGCCCAACCTGGCCATCCTCGAATTTGGAAGGAGACGTACTCGACGAGTGTTCTGCGGTAATCGTAAAGAAGATGGAATGTTCAGGCAAGCGATAAGGCGAATCGAGTAGAAGAAATCTTGAACCCACACATACATAAAAAAGGTAAATACGGATCAAACAAAGTGATAAAAAAGGTGACAATTAATATTTTACTATGGTACTTGATGAGCTATGGACTACAGAGTTTCTTAATAGCAGCAATAGTCACAGTCACTAGCAACACACTGAATAATATTGCTCAGTTTTTTCTTGTTGAAATTCATCACCATCACTTGCTTTGAGATCAAGTAAAAAGAGCCTTGATGGGGGAAAACTGAAAAACATGTGTTTCGTGAACTCAGGAGGTCAGAATCTCACCTTGATAGAATAGAAGAGGTTACATCGCTGAGGGGACCTGCATATTTCATTGGTTTTACTTCGAGTAAAGAACTTTGCTATCAATCAGATATGTCTTTGAAGCTGGAAGTGCTAAACATTTTGGTTTCAAGTCCATCGTATCCATTGTATATCACATATTCTAAGGTAGAAAAATGTTCATCAAGAGATTTAAAAATTAAAATTGAAAATTTTCCAGGACTTGTAAAAAAGGAAAGTGGTGCTTTGGTCTCAAGAGTTATTTACAGAAACTTTAGTGTGATATGACCGTGTAGATGAGATTACTGTGCAAAAGAACTTTATTGTAGTGGAACACATGTTGAGAAAACAAATGTGGGTGGATCGGACCACGCCACAAATGCAAGTGTTGTCTTGGGTATCGAGTACCATAAAAACAACACTCTGAACCGGCAGTGCTACGAGCGACATTACGAACTGATTCACGAAAAGTCCTCGAAGCCCATCTGATTCTTGCATGCGGACCTTCGACAGCGTTTCACTATTTTATCCTTGCACAGCGACAATGGTCTGGTTCGTTTGTTCTTGCGATAGTACAAATTGCAAGCGCTGCAAAGCTCATAAATAATTCAACTAGACGTCAAAAAAACAACGTTTCTCAGTAAGCCATGCAAAAGCCTTTCTATTAGTTTTCTGAATATGGGCAGGAAGATACCTTTGAGAAGTACGACATAAAAAGTCTTTGTACAGTGATGCCCAAATGAAAACTCAAAATAAAGTTTATTGTTGCGATCTTCCGAAAAATCAAATCAACAAGTCAGCTTTATTGTCTCCGGAGCGACATATTGCCAGTGAGCTTGAAATTTATTCTGAAGGCAATCCTTTGACAGAAAATGGATTTGGGGTCTGCTCACATATTCAGGTTTAAACAGATATTAATTACGCAATATTGAATTGAATAGAAGCTATCAAGCCATTCATTATACTGAATGAGATTCCACGTTGAGGAATGGCATTCCTACAGAGAGTTTTAGACAACGTGATGCCTTGAGGCATCGTGATATCACACTACGTCTTTGACTCGCAGAGATCGCAGAGAAGTCTCTTTCTGCATCAACCTGTTTAATGTATCTTTTTTCTTTTTTACTTTATTACCAATCGCAATTTAATTTGGTGGGAGAGTGGAGCGCAATGGTTAGAGCTGCTTTGGAATATTTACGTGCTCCTGCCTTGGTCCCATGCCCGAGATTTAGCAAGGGTTTTATTTCCTGAGACTTAGCGGCTTCGTACCTGACTGCCAGAAAGTGTGAGAAACACTGATCTGGTCAGTCAGCAAGATGCCACAAATCATCTCATGCACTACTTACACATATATTCAGCTCTGCATTGACATATGATAGGATGCACCGTCCATTCCTTTAGAGATTCATATACTTTGGAAAATGTGCCATATTTTCAAATTTCTTTGCCAACACAGTCAATTCTGCGACGGAACTTAGAGCTTTTGTAAGATCTCCGATAAACGCGTATTTAGTAAGGTAAAAAAAATTACTCCTAACGACGCACAAGCACCTTAGGGTCGTCCTTCTACCTTACAATGCCGCCTTTTGAAAAAAATCTTCTCGGCTTACTTGCACTCGACTTCTCCTTTCTCGTTGCGCCGCCAGAGTGAAGTTGTTCTCGTCTTACAGTGTGCGCACTGAGAATTTACATGACGGATCGGAGGCTTAATAATCTCAGAAATTTCAATCATAACATTTGATCAATAATTATAGAGCTGGTTTTTCGACTCACACTAATTCGCGTGCGTGATTGCCCTGGACGAAAATGTTGAAAGAGGTGTGTGTTCAATGTTGCTGATGGAATATTTTCCGCAGACACATTATTTGGAACGCAAGAATTCTCGTGGCAATAGAATATCACCGGATGGGACATGATTTGAGGGACGCCCTGAACAAAGAAAGCTGGTTCGCCGTACGGGTTTTACACCCGAGTTCGAGGACAATTGTGATGTAGCTTGTGGAAGAAACTGCAACGGCCTCAAGGTGCTTCCGAGTGACCGTGGATCGATCTGCAATCTCAATAGTAAACATAAGAATCTTTCCATTGTCGGCCGCAATGATTACTCAAGTAACTTTTTGTCTTTTTCAGTACAAGCGGACAACTGCTTTAATAATGTCTTCAGCTCTTCCACTCTTTTTTTTTTTTGAAAACAAAAACAAAATCGGACTAAGAACAAACAAGAGAATTTCTCTAAGCCATCTAAAACTTTGAGTCATTTATTACTATTATGAGCTGTGAAAAAGCAAATACTGCTGTTTAGGAAGGTTTTATCAAATGAATAGGAGCTGCTCGTGATATTTACAGGAGCTGTCACTACGTTGTTCGATGTAAACTATCCTTCCTATAATGCATAGCCTCTCAAAGCGATCAAAGAAAACAAGGCTTATTGATCAACCACATCATTTCTTTTAATCTATAATGATGGTCGAAGATGGCTATTTTTCACAAAATATGCCTAACTTGATTCCAAAAAGGCTCTCTAAGTCGCTCTTCAGCACTAAAAACGTAAACAGCATCTAATTCTCCGACCACTTCAGTGATTTAGATGGGTCAAATTACCGGTACGGCATCCAAGCCATCTTATCCTAATACTACTTGCCTAAGTTCAGAAACAAACTAATATGTTGAACCATAATCTTTTTTGAGGAGTCTGCAATGGCAGACATAACTCAGGTGTTTTTTCACATAGCCAGTCTTCCTCGATATTGTGATCGTCAGAGATTATGCGTCCACAAAAATTGTACAGAAAGCATAATGCTCCAACTTTTCTTGTATATGTTCTAATCCTTTCTGTGTTAGGCTACGATGTAAAGTACAGCTACAAAGATACTGGAATATGATCAAAACCCAGAGCCTCAACTAAGCTCCCTGTAAGCTATTATAGTTTTCTGTGACACATGCTATTCACTACGATAGTTCAGTCAGAACATTGTGATTTCGGCTACAGATCAACTTGATGGAGTTCAAAGTCGCATTCTGCTCTTCTTATCACTCCTGTTTCTGGATGAATCGTGGATATCACGAACAGAGCATGACTGAGAGGAAATCAAAACAATGATCTCAAGGCATCAAGGGTTGGTGGAATGCATAGTGCGTGGGTATCCAAAAAGAGTTACCATGGGTTCCAAACGTACATAATTTCTTAAGATCTGCTCACTTCCTAACCTCCTTTGTGCTTACTCATTTGAAAAGCTGTAGATACAAAAGGTTTCCTGTTGTCAGTTCAATCTCTACACAATTCAGTTCTAGATCACACAGGTGAATTCTCATTTGAACAGTGTAAACAAAGAACCTGAACTGCGGTTGATAGACTTGTGTTGAGCATTTGCGAAGTCGAGCTAACTCTGGAATCCGGTTCTGCAGTAGAACAGTTGAAGTTTGTTGTATTAACGACCTCCGATGGCTCGCTCTTTATTAACGCGCTTTCGCGAGGTCCGACCATTGGTGTTTGACGATCTTCAAAACTATTCGCGTCTTCCATATTTCGTAAAGTAAGGTAAAGTGTTCAACGGCGTGAGAGCCGCGAAAAATGTTAACTGTAAGGAACGTATCAACAAACTCACTGATGACTCGCAATAATGGACGAAGTTTTACAGACTGAATATACCTCTCAGGTTTCGCCTTTTATACCAAGCATAATGATAACAGACATGTCATATCATGCGATATCATAGCGGTGATCCTCATTATGATATCTTCCATCTGGAAATATAGGTAAACCTCAATTCCAGATTTCAAGTGTATCACTGTTAGAAAGTCTTCAACAACTTCTATGAGTCAACAGTTAGGGGAGGTGCACTGAAAGGCTTTGACAGATGAATCTATCAAAATAACAACTCTGCTCAATGTTCAGCACACCGTTTGTCTGAGCTATAGGGATAATCTTTTGCTGATGCACAACTGCCTTTCTGGAGGAAATCTTTCTTGTTTAACCGCTTTTGGAGGTAGTATGATGTTACATATATCCAATAACGTTGAGTGCTATGCAGAACTTTGGACGTCAGACGCTGATCGAACCCGCTTTTACCCTTTCCGGGGTGTAGGCCAACCAACTTCACTACAAACGCTCCTATTCTACCATCACTCTTTCTGCTCTTTCAATTTTCCAAACCTAAAAATACATATTTCTCACTGCACAGTGTTGAAGTCCTGCTCATGATGCTGGTAATTTCAGCGTATAACGATTGCAAATAATCATCTACACTATCCGAAGTGTGATATCCTTAGTTTACGGAAAGTCTTTGGGAAGCTCCTAATTTTCCGAGACTGATATAACTGACTTTTAGAAAACGACTCTATTCACATAGTGAATATTACAAATGATTAATTAGTCAAAAGTCTTTCTGCATAAAAAAATTTACTCATGACGCGTTCACTCGTGCTGTGCTTCTCCGTCGCGGACGACTCCATGCGCCGATGATAAATTCACATCACAAGGACAAACGACTGCGGACAATTGAATCCCATTAGTTCAACTTTGGAGAAGGCTGAAAGCTCTAAATGCAATACGCAATAAAGATTTAGCATCAATTTCAGTGTAAGCTTACAAATAGAGCAAAATGTTCGTGATTCATGCAGAAGTTAAGTCACACTTGGAAAAAAAGCATCCATAAAAAATGTCAGTTTTAGTAGCGATAGAGTAGGAACAACATTGAATTTCCCTAAATAGTCAAGTAGCCTGCCGAATGGTGTAAATTACTAAGTCGTTTCCATAAGTATCAACCTGAAGTAATTGAAGTTGCATGGTTTTGGTATCGTTCAATTGCGCATTGTCTTGCAAACATCTTTGTGTTCAATTTGCTTGTACTTGGAGTTGTCGTGGGAACGAATTAGCTTACTACTTATACATGAATTGCACGTAGGGGGAACATGCTTATGAAGAGACGCTCATAATCAGTGGAACTTGAAGCGATTATATGGTTGCAGATAGGACGCCTAGGAAGTGAACAGCAAAGTTCAAAGCTAGGGAGAACAGTCTGGAGGATCAGCCGCACTCGGGCCGTCTACAGAAAGCCCATTAATCTCTGTGCCGCTTCACTAGCATCTTCCTCTAAGCGCCAATCATGCACGAGTAGCAAGCAAATTTGTTCCCATGCATCCCCATCTAAAGCAAATATAGATAACTTGTATACGAAAATGTTCGTAAGAAAATGGACAATTGAACATTACCAAGATCATGCAACTTTAATTATTTTCGGTTAGCAAATTTGGACTTTATTGCACTAGTGCCAAAACTTATGGAGCGACCTAATAGAGGCATTAACATTCTAAAGTTCAAGCAAATTTTATCACATTCATAGCTCAATCTGCACGAGCTTGCCCTAGACCAAGAAGTCTACGTACGAAAAATGATCAGAGTTCTCCTAGACAAGTTGACTACCTCTAATCACGTCGGAGTTTCCCAACTTAGCTATCTCAGAGTAATAGGAAAAATCGGCTCTACCATCATTCAACTGCATTTGCAGCATACATGAAACATACCCAAGCACCAGCCGAAAGCCCTGTTAACTGAAATTTTGGAGACTTTCGTAGACGATGAATAGAGCAAGCATATTAAATTCATGAAGTGGTGGAACCAACAGATTAGTATCGACAATACCATCGGGCTACGAAATTATAAATGCAGCAATCAATTAGCAATTCATGGGTGCTTCTTCTAATTCTTTTCATATTCTTTTCATATCTGTACGATTTCATCTTACCAGGTTGCTCTACATTTCCGTAAATAGATTTTCGTGGCAACGATGCAGGCAAGTACAATAGTGACATTGGCTGCGTGTCGGTGCGACTCTCATTTTTCATCAAATCGTTAATCTTACTAAGCCGCTTCCCACCAAGATACTTCAATGTCTGCTGAGAATATTAACGATGATGAAGACCTTGGTTTGCTTGTCGCAAAGTGGAGTGTGCTTGGATCCCTACTATGGCCCATCATGGTGTCAAAGTTATAGTGAAGAATACTCGAAAAAGATGACCTTCTGAGTAGAATATATTTGAGTGACTACCAGATTGTTTGGTCATGTTAGCACATCCAGCTGTAGTTGACGAAATTTGGTGGCACATGAAGTGTCTTTAACGCTGAAGAAAGTTTCACAATGTCAAACCTGAAAAGGATCACACTCAATGCGCCATGTCAGCTTACCATACTTACAAATATGCTTGCCAGAGATTGCTATAGGATGGGTAACATGTAGTTGAATCGAGATTGTATCTAACATAGTTGCCCAGACGATTCTCGTTCATACGTCACATTTATTGGCATTTGTTAAGCTTCGGATGCTAGTGTCTTGATCACTCAAGCAAAACGTTTTAATGCTTTTTGTTGACATAGAGAGCAGCTCGAGAGTCATAGGCCAGGTAATTTAGGAATCATGGTTTAATAACATAGGTTATAACAAATAACAATGTGGTTAATGTTAAGTAGCAATCCTCAACCGCTTCATTGTGAACGACACGGAGATCAAATGGCCTTGAGTACCATAAAATAAGAAGTGTAGAATATTCTATGAGCCATTGATTCTCTTCATTTTCTAGCCGCGGTCTATTTCCCAAATTCATTAACTTTAATGTATTTGCATCTGTCAAGATGAAGCTACCGGATTCTCTTTGAGCTACTATTGAGACAGCTGGTGATCTATCGCTGAACATTCGAAGTCAGTCCAGCATCTTTTACTGAAATAAAGTACCTGACTTTGAATGTATAGTTTGAATGAGCAAAAATTAGATATAGTGAACAAGATACATGTACAGATACACCGTGCAACAAATTCTGTTAAACACGGAGGGTAGAGTATAAACCGTTCGGCTTTAAACAATCCCAGAGGAGCGCCACACATGCGACTTCATCAACCATTAGTAGAGGTGACTGAGGTAATCTGCCAACGTAAAGACTTACAGTTGCCTACAATGATTAATTGTCAATTCGATAATGCTATCTTTCCACACAAGTTTAGTATTGATTTGCTGTCTCCAGAAGAATGGAAAGCTTGGTTAACCCTTTGAGTACGGCAGACACGTTGCAAGTCTCGTATCGCCGCGCGCGGTGAGGCGACTGGTGGAGTGTCTTTGTTGTTCTCATAGAGACATCCTAGAGCGTGGGATACAGCCAGCGACTGATCCAGCGTGTATTTCAGCACTACTCTGATCATTAAACATGCACTTATTAACCACATGCAGGAGAATATATATAGAAAGCTTCAAGCCTTCAAACACTGCAAAAATGTGCCCTGGGAACCATAAAACATAGAGGACTGACTGTTTTGGATCACGTGACATCGTCTTGCTTTAGAACTATTGCCTATTGCCCCTTGCGGCATTTTTACTAGAGCCCAAGTGACTCTAATGTAATGACCTTCGCTGACTCCGCTTAGCCTGCCCTAAATCATTGACTATTAGGCCACTGTCAGACACACTTTGTTCCTCTCAAGTCCGCACCAATTTTCTAATTTTCAGTCTTGCAATATAAAATGGGAGCCGTCTATACCAATTTGCCACATGCATTCAATCAGCGAGTACTTCCCAGCCGCAATGAAACATCAGGTTGGTTTTCTCCTCTTTTATGAGTAACTATAGCATTCCGTGCTATTAGATCTTCTTAAGTTTTTTCTCTGGAAAAACTTTAGTTAACTTAAGGTCATTTAGTTGCAAGGAATGAAAGTAGATAGATGCAATATACAGTACCAATGATACAGTAAATTAGGCAGTGTCCAGCACATCTAAACAAAGTGAGAAATAGCCTTCTCTTCTTATTGCTGACCTAGCACAACGCTTTTATGTACTTTGCTACTATGACTAATGTTTCGGTGATATCGCCTTCATCTAAGCCAAAAATAGTCTTCGCTTCTACTGTAGTGAAACATTTAATCGCATTTTGCGAATGATTTCATTATTGTGAATCATTTGAGCCCTACTTCTCCTCAGATGAGCGTTAATCAAAGCTTTTTTAACAACTGTTTTGATGTGATTTTATGATAGTTATAATAATGCAGTCAAGTGAAAATCGAGCGAAGACGGATGCATGTTTTTGTCTCATTAAATTGAAGTTGGTCGTGATGTCGTGGAAGGAGTTACGAAATACGACTATAAGTGCCGCTTTCTATCCTTGACCAACTTATTTCGGATCACAATAGATATCAATATTTACAGTTAGAAAACATCATTGTAGTAGATTCTGGAAGGATACATTTGACAAAAACAGCGTCCATATGTCGAAAAAATTTACTATGCTTCAACGAGAAAACCTTATCTCTCCAAGAACGAACACGTTTACAATTGCTAAATAACACGCTTAACCGCCTACTTGATCATCTGCAGCTATGTAAAAAGATGAATCGCTGACGACATGATAAATAAAAGTTCAATATGGTTTAAACGTAGATGATTACAGATATGACAACACAGATTTGCTCAATAAGAGTTCGGATCATAACCCTTACGCTAGCATTTGCTTTTCCCCTTTAAAAATGTGTTATTGACATTCAATTTCCCTGGCAATAAAAACCTCAAATTATCAGCCAGAAGCCAAAGGGTCAATAGAGTGGTGAAAGAGTTATAATCCTCAGAGTTTTGGAACAAGCATTTCCTCTACAAGGTACGTAGTTTTCACAAAAATATTTTTCGGATTTGAAATTGCTTGGGGCTAAAATTTATAAGACGCTATAAACGGATTTCAGAATTCTGATAATCTTAAAATAAAATTTGTGGCTATCGTCCGCGGCATGCTACAGAATCGTGCTCCCTGAGTAAGATGTGCTTGTTTGATTACCCTCTTGTTTATAATACCTGACACAAGGAAAAAGAGAAATTACGTGACCATAGCAATTAGAATCCTGTCGTCACAATCCAGAAAAACAGAATTCTAGAACAATGCAACCAGATCTTTTGAGCGTAAGTATTGGAACCCACTATGAACTGAGATAAATTAGTCTACAGCTAGAACTGGCGATCATAGTGGCATCTCGTGACTTCTAAACAGGTCAAGGCGTCCTGGTTTCGATGATGTTGTACAGCTTCCAAATATTGCAGCAATGAATATTACAACAAAATATTATTGTGAAAATGATTCCGACAGAAACGTCATTGCCACTGGCTTATGCAATAATCAGAAAAGCGTATTACTTACATTCAAAGAACACTGACTTTTTCTTTCAGCATATCGACTTATAGTAGCAATTCACTTTTCTTTGATGGGGACAGCAAATAATCATGAAAAAGAAACAAATAGGCAGCGTAGTGCCTTACTTTGGCTGTTTGCCTGCGCACTCAAGGGAACAAATACTTTAGGGTCTCCTTATATCACCTTCCATTTTCCCAACCGTTTCTGTTTTTATTTTGCTTTTGGCTTCGTTCGCTGCTAAACTTCATCTATGTTCATGTACTATCATGCACCTAGCCATTACGATGGCGGTAATGAAATAGGCTCCCTATGACTAGTGCCTTTCTGTGTTTCTGAAAAATTCTGAAATGCGCTTCTCGCTAGACTGATATTTGAGATGGCGAAGAGCACACTACGAAATTATTTACCTCATTCAAAGAGTTGATAAGCTATGGGCATTCAGTAATATGAGAATCACCGAATCGAAGTATCATATTACACTATATTATGTTTATGTTATATAGAATGTATTTGTAATGTATTAATTTGTATAATATATTCGGAGAATACCATTCGCTTCAAGCGTTTTCTTAAGACCACGCTCAAATTTCAATATGCCAGATAATCATTGTTGAGCTAAGCATGTGGTCTATTTTTTTTCTTGAGATGAATGATTATCCGGCATTTTAACTTTGAGCGTGGTCTTAAGAAAGCGCTCGAAACGAAATGAATGATATATCAACGATACCAGTCCAAGAGCATTCGAGTGTACAACACAACACTGCCTATTCACTGATAATTCACTTGAATTACAGCGTAAAATATTCGTCGTCGCCTACTCTCAGTATACGAGGCTGAGCCCTTCAAGAGAATTGGCTTAAGGCGAAAGGGCACCGCCAGACTGATGAGACCGTCAAGGTTGAAACACGTGTATCGGGCTCTATAAGTCAGCCCTGTATAACAGACCACATGCGTGTCTCGAAAAATGATTATCTGGCATAATTGGAGAATATTTTCAATGCCCTAAGATGTTTGAAATTGGAAGTAGAATTGCTAGATGTCCTCATGTAATATTTCCCACTTTATGTTACGTCCTCTACGTCACTCTGGTTTCTTGCTCGTATTCCGTGAAACATTAGAGAATCTTGCCTTCCGATTATAGCCGTGAAGAGTCTCACTCTTGCTTTTGTTGTCAAATCGTACAGCCTTTCAACTCATCAGTCACTATCATCTTCAAAAGTGCTCCAACGTGAGCCATTATGAAAACAATTATCAAGATCGATGTGGTAAAGTAATTTATTTTATTCTGGATATCAAAACAAAAGTGTATAAGGAATCACTTTCTACCCTCGTCATTATCAATGGATAGCTTTTTGTTTGATTTTACTATAACACGAGGTAGATAAACAAGATTTACTAAGCTAATTTTTTGACGTCTTCATATTTTTCAGAGACGATAATATAGTCGATTGTCGAGGATGAGCGATTTTCTTATCTCTTAGCTTAATCAGAAACCTATTACCGCTGGGAAAGCTTGTGATTCTGCTCACTTATCGTCAATTCCAGTCTTTAGCCACCGTTTTACTAGAGCTTGTAATTGAGAAAAATTCGAGTTTTCAATTAAGACCTGAATAACTCCACAACATAGATGAAATGTCGGTACGAGTGCTTGAATCTCTCTCAGTACATATACGTCTTTGATTAATCGCGCCACTAATAAGCACAACTCAGCTTCAGTCGGAAAATTGCTGTACTTATGTAGGCTTTCGCACATCATTGTTCATGGTAAAATTGCATTCAGTCACATTCACGATTCCTATTGGATTCAAATGTATGTCGTATTCCAGAGGGATTGGCTATTGTCGAATTCTTCAGCTTTGAATGATGTAGATGTATAAAACAGAGATTTCGATAACCTTGTTAACAAGTGCATCGCTTCCTCTATTATGCTAGTAGTTTCTACCTGTATTTTCTATATCATTCGTGAGCGGTCGGTTGATTTTCTTTGCTACTTCTGCTTTTGATTTTGGCCTACCACCATCTCCGAATCAACTAGTAGGAAGCCCGGCCGAGGATCCGTCGCCGAAACCCAGACGGCATCATGAAGACCTGAAAAATCCTTGCAAAGTTACCTCAGAAAGCCAAAGATTATCAGATGCACAACCAGTAATATACCATTTGGAATATGTGCTGCGGTGCACAACTAGTGTAGACGGACCGTCTAAGTATCTATGTAAGTAAGTATTGATGAATCGCACTAAAAATAGGCTTGCCTTTTTCTAAGGTTCCAAAGCTAACGTCATCGACCTTGAATAATTCCTGCAGACACATGCAATGGACTTCATTAACCACCGTCAGAGGTGATCGAACCCACGTTTGGCTTTTCTGCAGTGGCCCAATAAGGTATAAAATCAATGCTACCATCATCCTGACAAGTTTGTACTAGTTTGGCGTTTCCGAAGAGGTGCACACTTAGTGAGCCTGGGACTAAAGATTGAACCAACGACCACGTGTGTTCAGCAGGGTGCCTATACCTCTGCAAAACATGTATCCTGAAAATATAGAGTTTCAATCGCAGGTGCTAGCTTGATAGCCTTCTTGATGCTTTTTTGATGCTAGCCTTTTTCTTTCGGCTCCCATTTCTTTGACTGATCTTTGAATTTTCTCCTCACTGTTATGTGTTAAACTAACGTCTCAAGAAGATGTTATTGTTGTCTTCTCACTCACTGTACGCAGTTTTGATATATCTCCATTATCTGTATTCGTTTAAACTTCGGCTTTCGTCTGCGTTGCTCACCATTATTATTAGGTAAGCCTTGTTCGTTCGACGAACACAAAGAGAATGGTACGGATATTTTTATTTTACTCTTTTTGCTGACAAGCCGAGCCCCACCGCTCTTAAATACAATGACGTTTCTCTTCTCTACTGCAGAAGACGAAAAGTTAACTTCTAGTAAACAACTCCGTACGACTTCTAAGTCTTAATTATCACATTCTAACACATTTAAATTACATTATTTTCGAGCATTAAAAATCTAACTTATCACATTCTAACACATGATACGTGGGCCCCACTAATGGCAATCGCTGATTTAAATCTAGAAGTTTTGCTCGTAAATCCACATTTACGTGACAGTTCGAAACTAGCCAAGACATGTAAATGGAGTTTGTTCGCCGATATGATGTATGAGGTGTAGTATTCATAGCAGCAAGCACACCAACGAATAGAAATATTTCTTGTGCTTGATAGCTATTAAATCTTCTCATGGGTTTTGACACTAGAGCAATAAACAACAAATTTATTAACCAAAAGTAATTGAAACTGCTTAAGAACTATTCGAAGTATGCGCCATTAGCCTGAACACATTTCTTCCATCTCTCAAGCAACAAATTAATACCGCGCTGATAGCATTCGTCATCTTTGAGTTCAAAGAAAATTGTCAATCCTCAAAGCAAGTAATTGATGTCTTGGATCTTCTTCTTGCTCAGGAAGTGCTCCCAATTAAGAGGTGGTAGCCAGACGGCGACAAATGAAGACTATGACGGCGGATGATTCAGCAACCTTTCCTTTTGAGTGTTTTGTTGAGACCACGCTCAAATTTCAAGATGCCGGATAATCGCTCTTAGGGACTACGTCTGTGGTCTGTTATAGGGCAAACTTATAGAGCCCGATATATGTGTTTGGACCTTGACAGTCTCATCTCTCGGGCGGTACCATTCGCTTTTCGCCAGTATTATCTGGCATATTAAATGTGAGCGTGGTCTTAAAAAAACACTCGAAACGAAAGATATGATAAATTGGCGATACCAGCTAGAAGCAATCTAGTGTACAACACTGCCCATTCAGTGATAATTTCACTTAATGGACGCTGTAAAATGTTCGTCGTCGTTCTCTCTTAGTATAGGGGACCTCGACAGGATTGGCAAAACACCGCCCGAATGATGAGACTGTCACGGTCGAAACACGTGTATCAGACTCTATAAGTCTGCACTATAACTGACCAATGCGTGGCTCAAAGAATGATTGTCAGGCATATTGAGACCCACCAACTCTCGGCCCAGTTCGATCGACTTCCTCTTTGTCAATTTGGCGACATGCAGCCTTGCGTTGTCTCATAAGCAGGATGGGATAGCGGCGATGTCGATGCGACACAGTCCCGTAGCAGCGGTCTCGGACCAGAACTTTATGCACAAACCGGTACTGATTTATTGCCTGAGAGATGACGGAATTCTAGGTACATATCGGTTAGCCAAGCAGCACTTCGATCCCTTGTAAAAAACGCATTTCTTAGTTTTTTTTCAGTGTTCAAATAATCGTTCGATAGCACAAATCAAAACAATTGAATGGTCTACCTTATCTTCAAAAAAGCTCCTTGTTTCGCTGAAAGAGCAAAAATAAAATTTTAATTCTCATTGAAAAATTTCTCGCTGACCAAAGCTTTTCCTTCGGGGGTTTTGCTAACCAATCGACCAGATCAAATTCTTAAAAATACCAATGATTTATTCGGTTTTTATGATGGACCTGGCATTACGCGGTAACAGCCAAGAGAAGATTGGGTTTCTCAAGAAATGGATCACTTGAAGCAACCTTTATTCACTCCGATCCTATGGAAAAACGTATTTTTTGATCATTTATAATGTTTATATAATCATTCGATAGCTCAAATCAAAAGAATTTGAATAATGTATTTTACTTCAAAAAATATCTTGTTATTGCGCTGAAAGAGCATGGAAATAATGTTCTGTTCCTCATTGAAAGATTTCTAGCTGACCAAAGCTTTTCCTCCAGAGTTTCATTGACCAATCGATAATCAAATCTAGAGATTCTAACAGTCTATTTAATTTCGAATATCGACCTTATATAACTCTGTAACAGCCAGAAGAAGATTGGGCTTCGCAAAACTGGAAAAAAAAGCATTGAGTGCGAAACCCAACTTCCCTTTCGTTGTTATGAAGCACTAAAATGTTCCTGTAGAGATTCGAAAACATTATTGCTGCCCTTAAGATTTGGTCTACGTTTCGTTTTTGAAACTAGAAGAGAAAAGCTCTGCTCAGCAAGAAATCTTTTGATAAGAAACAAACTATATTTATGCTCTTTCAGCGCAATAACAAGGTCTTTCTTGAAAGTAACATTATTCAAATACTTTAAACAATAACAAGGTCTTTTCAAAAGTAAAATACATTATACAAGTTCTTTTAATTTGACCTATCGATTAATTATTTGAAGATTAGAAACAATCAAAAAATATGTTTTTATCAATGGATCGAACTGAAGAGAGGATAGTTGCAGTGGTACATTTTTTGCGAAACCCAATCTTCTTTTGACTATTAAGGCGTAATACCAAATCCGTTACAAAAATTAAATAAATTATTGGAATTCCTATGATTAGATCTATCGGTTGGTTAGTAAAATTCCGAAGGAAAAGCTTTGATCAGTGAGAAATCTCCAATGATTTTTGCTCTCTCAGCGAAATAAGGAGGCTTTTTTGAAGATAAGATAGGGCATTCGAATCGTTTTCGTATAGGCTATTGAATGATCGCTCAATCGTTCGAAAACAAGCGCAAAATAAGCTTTTTACAAGGGATCTAAGTAGCGCTAGGCTAACGGATATGTACCGAATTGTGTTCGGGCTGATGACGCATACTATGAACACTAATTCCTAGTTTTCTTCTTTGATCCAAGCACGAGGTGTTATATAATTACTTTATCTCTCAGAGAGCTCAAAGATGAGGCTCAAAGAAAAAGAATCAAGAATTACTGAAGCATGCCATTAATAGATAGTCGGTCTTGGAAATTATAAACACTGTTGTTGAGTAATTTAATTTGTTTCTGTCTAATAAATTTGGCACTTATTGATTTGGTGCCAAGACCCATGAGAGTACCTATTATCATATATATTAATTCGGCGCAAAACAAAGGCGAGTCTATCCGCCGAGTCTATATGCCTCTTGAAGTAACCCTATGAGAGCAATAAGTTCAGCACAGCACTTCTAATCCTACTTCCTTCAGATCTTAGAGTAAAACTCTCACATAAATCAGATCTCTAGCCAACAGACTATGTTTGGAAAACATTGCACAAAAACAAGGTTGAAAGTGCAGTCCACACTATTATTTTTCCTACAACCATCTGTTCGATTGCAAACATCTGATTCTCGATTTCGCTAACGATCTCATGATCAATCGTTTCCACTGACAATCTGAATTGTTGCTCATTCGTGAAATCCATGCTTCCTCTCGAATATTGATGTGTGTTTTTATTGATATAACTTACAGTCATAAGGATACAATATGAATTTGTGATACATCTACTCCGGTTTAACGAAAATTTTGGCAAAATCTTATCTATCAAAGTTATAGTTCGTTTCTTTCCTACGAAAATTGTAGAGCTGTTGACCTTACCATAATTTTTTCTCCTAGTGTATAAATGGAGTGACTCAGGATCATATCAGTACTAATGCATAAAATTGACTCATAAGATAACTATAAAAAGCAAAGCTTTTTGCGCTTACCAATTTATGGAGGATAAGAAATGCATTCGTCTCATCTTAACTTGAATAGGTGGGGTGCAAATCAAAAACCTTTTACAGTGACTTTTTGTGACCTGCCAACCTATCGAGTCAGTGTTTCTATCTTCCCAGACAATTCTGCTGAACGTTTGGCGACGTCGCAGCGATAAGCTTAGTGGGCCGTAGGTGCGGATCGAACATCGATGCATTATCTAAGAGAAGCACCTCTAACTATTTAAATACTGCAAGGACCAGCTATACTATTATAGTGTTCCATTCATCACCATCTAGTGCCTATAGCTCTATATTGAATATCCATATAAAGATTACCTTCGAACTACTTCTTTGATGTTATGGCGAAATGTGGACCAAGATTTCACAACTATTCTGTAAGTGAATGACGATGGCTTAGTATCAAAACTAGAAATGTTACCGATTCATCGTTCACAATCAAAATTTGATGGAGTATGTAAGATCCATGGAGTAGACGACTATTTTTCTTCATTAATGTAGAGTGGTGTGCAAAAACCTTCTTGTTAGCTGGGATTCGAACCCAGATCTCACCCTATCCGGGGGGCGAGTGCTGAACCGTTGCATTACCGATGCCCGTTTTGACACCACTCTTTCTACGCTGCAACAAATAAGATAAAAATAAAGCATTATGAAGATAAATGAATTCTGACTGATTATTATTCTGCAGTGTACTTACTTCACTGAACTGAATTTCTCTCTCGATAATGCTAAGTACTTTTCAGTGCTGTGAAGTGCATAGATTCGGTGCTTTTGCACCGTTTCAATAACCATCACTGACATCGGCTACAGTTATCGTTCAATCCCACTTCATTATTCTAGCGATGAAAAATTGGACTCTTTTTGGAGGGCATTCATTTCTATGCAAAGTGATGATATATGAACCATTAAAGTATGGCATAGACGACGAAATTACTCACTTCACGCACTCTCAGAGCACGTTATGTTAACCATTTATGTCCATCGTGTGCATTCTCTCTGAGATGCGCCATCTACTCTAGCTTATCAAATCTTTACTTGACATTACTTTTCATCATATCCACTTTGTTCTCAGTGTATAACCTCGACTCTTGCTTTTTTACGTCTCTTTCGACGAAAGAAATATCAGAGTTCATTATGGAATTCAAAGCAATTTCGGGCGTGTAAAAAAATTCACGTTTACAGATTGTAAGAAAAGCTCATTCTCAGCTTAAATCGCTGCTTTTTTTTTCTCTGGTACCTGCTTTTTATACGGTCGAGTTAGCAAGGCATAGCACCCATTCATTGCATAAGTTATTCATTCGGTACGCTTAGAAAAAGTCTCAAAAGTAGTGAAGTTGTTGACTTTGAAAGAAAAATGAGTTTGGAGTGGAAATCCCCATTGCGATGGTTGAGCTCGGAGACTATGAGAAAACTATTAGAAAATATGGAAATAGAAGAAATTATAAAAATCTGCAGAATCTGCTTTTCTAAAACACATTTTACCCGAGAAATATAGACTTTTTCCTCATTGGCTTGGCCTGATTCTAGATGAGGCATATTTTCAGATCGTCTCATGAATTTTGCCACTAGAGCACTAGACAACAAATTTATTAACTATAATTTTATCTCTTCTAGCGACCGCTTTTTTGAATTCGTTCAGAATCATATAATCTGGTAAGGATATAACATGTTGGTCTTTAGGTTGAGCTGTTAGGTCTAGTGGTATTCAGGGGCCTGTTTCGTCCTACGGGAACTCATCACTACCACCATCTCCCGGTTCAGCCGATCCCTGAGGTTTAAATAATCTTCTATAAAGGAATCGACGCCGAGTAATAAATCACCCAAAGTCACATGATGTACTTACCTGACGTTGCGGTGACCTGCAGTTGAGCACGTAGCTGTCATAACGAATCATAGACCTAGCAGCTCAAAACATGTAATATTTTTCTTTATCATTGAAATAATAATTTTTATAATTCTGACTACAATTCTTTGTTCAATTTCAATCTAAAATCCGTTTCATTTGATTGTTCATTACCATTCTGCTCATGTTATAGACCGTAAAAATGAGCATATTGCAGTGATTGAGTTGTACAAAACGGGAATGAAGACGGCCGAATTGTTAAAGTCGACTGATTTTAAACCAGCAAGTGTCTACAGAGCCATTGAACGTATTAAAGAAGCTAGAGGTATTGAGCACCATCCTCGAAACGATTGTCCAACTACTCGTCTACTCTGGAAAACATTCAGATGATCCATTGGCAAGTCAACGAAATCCGGAGCGCTCGCTGTGCAAAATGGATTGGGATGCTCGGAGTCGTCGACTGGAGCGTTCAAAACATTGTAAAGAATAAGCTGAAGCTGCTCAGTTACAAGATTGCGCGTGTTCACTTTTTGGGCAAAAAGATGGAAAACAAACGGCTTTCAAAATCTTGCCGAATGACAGGTTCTCTGGCTGGTGCTCTTTTGTCGGAAGTGCTTTTTACGGATGAAAAGATAGTCACGGTCGAACTTCTCCACAATTACCAGAATCGACGTTAACTTCTCAACAAGGGCCAAAAGAAATTTACAGTAGCTAAAACCATGGGCCGCAGTCATTTTCTGCACTCTGTGATGGTCCGGGTTGGCATTTGTCCCACTGGAAAAACGTCGTTGGTCTTCATTAGCATAGAGGTCAAAATCAACGCTGCCACTTATCACCAGCAAGTTTCATGGGACGGACATGAGCCTTGGAGTGCTCAGCACTTTGGCTCCTACTGATTTACGTTCCAGCAGGACTGAGCTCTTGCGCATGAGATCCGTTAAACGATTGCTAATTGTTGATAGCAGCTCTCAAACTGCTAGCGCAGATATGATTGGCAGTGAAATTCACCTCATCTCAACCCAATAGATTATTTCGAGTGGTCCACGCTGGAGGAAAAAGTCTCGGTTACTCGCTACTCTAGCCGTAGACATGTTTAGAACGGCTTTAACACACGCTTCGGGGAAAGTTACGGTGGAGACGTGCGCGAAGATTGTTGAAGATTTTCGCAAGGGACTTCTAAATTGCTAGAGCAAAGTAGGAGGTTCTGAGAATTTGTTATGAACTCTTTAGTTCATTGTAATAGTCGCTGATCTATTAAACATGATCATACCTCCCCTTTCAACCCCACTTTCAGAGACCCGTAAAAATGATATAATCTGATAAGGGTATAACATGTTTTAAGCTGTTGCGTCTAGTGCTATACAGGTGCCTGTTTCGTCCTATTGGGGCTCATCAGTAGCATTCTTCCTCGGGTTCAGCACATTCCTTAAGACTAGATAATCCTCTACAAATCGACGCTTAGTAAAAAAAAATCACCACAAGTCAGATGGTGGAGTTACCTGGCACTTCTTTCACTCCGCGTCGATTCTTTTATAGAGGATTACTTAGCCTCAGGGAATCGACTGAGCGAGGGAGGGTTCTACTGCTGAGTCCCAATAGGAGGAAACAGGCGTCTGTACAACACTAGACCTTCCAGCTCAAAACATATTATATTCGTCATCATTCCTTTAGTTGAATGAAGTTAATTGTTTATGAAATACTTTCTACTATCGAAAATATCTGAAAATTTGGAAGGACTTTGCTCTTTGTATTTGCGAATTCAGCAGGCCTGACCATGAATATTTCTTGAGAAGTCAGTGGTGCCAATTATGGCTTTTCCAAAATTGTAAAAAAAAAACAATTTCCTTTTATAGCGTAATGAACTTTAATTTCAGGACACAATGCTACTGGATAAATTAATCGTGATAAGATAAATGGCTCTTAGTCACTTCCTAAAAATTCCATCGACTCACATCACCATGTTTTTGTATTCATGATTACATCACACCCATCAGATTAATGATCAATTCGCTTGACTACTCAGCAATATTGGTCTTAATATTTTTATATCACAATCGCTACAAACTTCTAATTTTATCCAGCTCACGTGTGGTTTCGGACTCAATGCTTATATTCTGAATTCTCCGTCAAGAGAAGGACATCTCGTACTCTCCTCATCAATAAATCTTCAGTTTTACTCGATCTGTACAATAGACTAGTAGTTACGCAACTCATGCAGTACTTCCAAATGTTTGTATAGAAGAAGCCTTTCATGGGGTTTATATAAAAAGTAGCTTGCCCTGAACAATACCGAGAACAGATAGCAGATAGCAATGCTGTTCAGAATGCCTCTCCTCGTACGCATTGAATTCAATCGGATCCGAAACAAATGCAAAAATAATGCACCCTATCTGCGTCTCTTATCATATGTTTAGAGTGGAGCACGATCTCAAATTGTGACAAAATTTCTTTTTCCATAGAGTAACTTGAGTCGTAGTAGTTTAACACATCTTATTTCCTGGCTCTTTTTGTGTTACTGAATAAAGGTGGAAGAGAAGAGCAAAAAAATTGTGGTCTAGTTTTTTTCTCATCAACTCCTACTTGTAGTTATGTGAATTGTTACGCTTCTGCAAATATCTGGTTTTCCATCATTTGGGAAGATCATCATATTTTTTTGATAGAAATCTGTCTGATTACTTTAATGAGCTTTTGTTGCAGATCTACAATATGACTTCGAATCGTACGATGCTTTTCTGCATAGTGCTGGTGGTAGTTCAAGCATGCGCTGAGGAGAACGGGAAAGTTGTTAAGGTATCCTCTACACATAAGGAATGAATTAGTTCTGGTTCTGTAATTGACAGAGCAGAGAAATGTGCCAGTGTTAGGAGCCAGAAGTAAATCGTGGATTTTCAGCACGTTATGTTTTCCCGGCATACGCCGCCATGGCGTTCTTCGATGCGCATTCGGCAGGTGATTCTTTTCGTTTTGTTTCACTCGTTTCTATTAACTTATGACAGAAAAAAAGAAGACGAATAACGCAAGTAAATAATGCTCGTGTAGTTAATGATCGTATAAGTGCTACCGATGTCAGTAAGCCATTGATCATGCAGACGTCGTAACGGCTTGCACAGAGCGTCAAACATATCGTAACTCCGATGATATAGGGTGGTGCGCAAAACTTTCGCGTCAGTTGTGATTCGAACCCACATTTCATGCTATCCGAGAGCGCACGCTGAACCGCTGCACTCCTTACGCCAGTTTCTGACACCACTCTTTCTACGCTATTACGCGTCTATCTGTCAACAGCCAACCGTGAAAGGGTCGGCGTGTATAGTCGCTATCGACATTGAACCCACTTGTGTTGACCGATATTGGGTATTGATAATCAATCAGAATTCATTTTATTTGATCGCCTTTTGCTGTGTTGTGGTGTTACAATATACCCGATGATGTAGAGTAGTGTGCGAAAAAATTCTTGTCGGGCATGATTCTACGGGCGTCGGTAATTCAACGGTTCCGTACGCACCCCCAGTTAGGGTGAAATGTGAGTTCGAATCCCATTGACGAGAAAGTTTTTTGCACACCACTCTATATCATCCCATATATTGGTTACAATACACCACCGCTAGAGGCGGGCAAATAAAGTCGATTTCGCTTGATCATTAGTATTGTAAATCAATTTTCCTTCCACCTCTGCATAGCCAAGCAATCATATTTTCGTTGTTGATTAAACCCGTTGCACTAAGTGCTAACAACAATTTTTATTTGGCCGTTTCAACGCTTCTCGTCTTTTTTAAAGCTGATGGTCCTCGTGACTATAGGTTCAATCAACAAAAAAAATATGATTCAGTGGTTATTGCCGAGGATGAAGGCAAAGTCGATTCACACTATATTATGGCGCTCTATGAAAGTCGTCAATGATACCAACTTCTTTAGGACAGATCACCCGGCAAAAACAAATGTGATTGTCAACATCAACGGGCGAGTAGCTAATTAGACAAAATAGCTAATTTGAAGAACGATTTATAAAACGATTTATTCCGTGTATAAAGAGCCCACCGGGTCATGTTCTTCATTCGAGTGGTGCTCCACCGAAGAATGTTTATCTCGGAAGAGACGTAGGCAATGTGCCACAATGAGAACGAAGAACGCTGGACGAACGACTCGTAACCTTCGCCTCTGAAGGAGGCAAAACACGTTCAAAACTCAGTCGAGTAAAAATTGTCTTTGACATATCTGCTATAGGCTCAATCAATAGAGAAAATATGATTGATTGGTTCTACAGAGGTCGGAGGAATATCGGCACAGCAATCTTTGAAATATATGTGTTGCCAAACGTCAGATTTCTCCAAAGAGATATGCAATCTGCTTGAATCTATTCAGTTTCATGCACTACATGGATATTCCGTTCCTTGATTCTCTTTGAGAGGAATCAGCCTTATAAAATTTAGCTCTAATTGGTTAGAACAAAGACGAACGACAAAAGTTTTCGTGGGTTTGATCGTCACCTCTTGACCAGTTTGGACAACTTTAAAGTCAAGTTAAATGGTGTGGCGCTGTTTGGTGCAAGTGGTTAAGTCGTTTATCGGATGAGCAAATTCTACGGAATATACTTTTGAAAAAATAGGAATTTTTTTTGCGAGAATCAGGAATTTGCCAAGCCTTTCCATTCAAGATTGATGATTAGACACTTCAACAGTTTCGTTAGCTCTGTTACTTAAGTTTTATTAACACGACCCGTCATCACAATATTCAATGTGCGGATCCCAGTATTTCTAGCATTCGATTCGTTTTTCGTCCTTTTGAACCACGTAGATTACTGGCCGGGCATGTTTCCTTGCAATCTCGAGGATGACCTGGCTGTGGCGTTCATAGAGCGTTCTTGACTGTCGGAGAGTACTGAGGTGGAGCTCGACTCCGAGTCCCGCTACGAGCATCACAATCACTCGGCCACGCCCCCCTACCCCTCCCCAGCTCTGTTACTACTTTGTCAAGTATGAACAATCTTTTTAGATGCAAGGAAACTTCCCGCCTTTATCCGCGTTCTACGACGGTGGAGCTCGACCACTACTCTTGAACCACTTTAACAAACGTCATCAAGATTGGTACGATGGCCTTCAACGTTGAATGAACTGAAGATTGATATTGTCTCAACAAGTAAATTCGATGTCAGATGACCTACATTTTGCGATCACATCACTCATTTGGATGAGATGTTTCACTGTAATTGTTAGTTGGCCATGATCTCGTAATAAATTCGCTGCACAGTGACTTCATTCTTGTTATAGTAAAAAAATCAAATCAAGCTGAGCTGACGGCTTTGGAATCATTACTATGGTTTGAAAGCAATTCATCGGTCACTCAGGCATGACGAAAAACTGAGAATATGCTCCCTCGATATTGTAGTGGAAAGTAGAGCATGTAAAAGTCGAAAGGGCTGGTAAGTGACTCATTTCCATGTTGATTCATTCCTGCTTTCTTTCTTCCTTTTTTCTCCGTTTACATCAGCAATTTTTATGGATGTACTTACGGTTGTATACTCATTTTTAAAATTCAAAACCGGCATCTAAAACCTGGTGAATCTAATTAGCGAGCAGTTTTGGCATTATGAAAGGAGTAACGCAATGATAGTATTGCGTCCATCTCGAGCACTGTGCTAGCTCGAGCCCACTGCCATTTTATGGAATTCTTCATTCACCTTGGATTGGGAAATGGGCATCTTGAAAAACAGTTCACATTGGACAGTTCAAGAAGAAACGTTCTAATCCGTCAGTCTTAGAACTCTTGTGAGAATTAACTCTACCAGTATTCAATAACTTTCATAAAAGACGGCAAATCTTAAGCACCAAGCGAAGCCACAAGCAAAAGCTCAAAGACTCTTGCCGAGTATGAAAGCAGAGAAGCGAAGCCAGTGTGAAAAGTGTTCGGATTCGTGCAAAGGTAACGAAGGCGAGTCTTGTTAGATGAAAGAGAGAAGTGATTAGAATTCCTTGCGGTCGCAGTGAATTTCTGCCAACTTATTTTTATCGTGTATCTCCCAATAGAAAATCCGTATATTTCCTTGTATTAATATATTACCAGTTTAGCCCTTCACCATATTCTTTTCTGAGAATTCTGGTATTAACGTAAGTGGATAGAGCTGTAGCAGTGGTTCGTTAATTACGGACAGACAGATGTCTTACCCTACTTGTTCAGCACCATCTTTATCCTACTAAACCTCGCTCTCCTCCAGGGTAGGGAAATTAGAAGCAAAGATGCCTGTGATTAGCCACGCATTATTTCCAGCTCACAAAGGGACACTACAATACGATGTTTCAGAAATCGAAGAAGAAACACTCCCCAAAACCGATCAATCTCGGCATTGATCTAATAATTCCGTAGGTTTCTCATTCACCAGTCGCGAGGTTGTTGATAGACAATTTATTCAAATCAGATAAACAGTAACGGAATTGCTCTGAGAAGTTTCAACACTAAAAGCATTGGACGACATTCTTGGGGAACAAAATGTTCAAGTGAAAAATTACCCCATACAAAAGAAGTTTGAAGACCTGCTCGGTAAATGCGAGGATACAGATAAATTTCAAAATGTACTAGGATCAGCTCACTAGGATCATGTGATTTGTGAGTGGTTGCATCATGCAATATATGCAATAAAATGAATTGTCAGTGCTCTCCTTGTTCTTTTGCATATTTCTTAGTTCATGTGTGCTTTAACCCATGCCTTCGGAACACAGCGGGTTGTTGTGCATAGAGTGTAAATGTCCATGTATCACACATTCACACTGCTGTCAACATCTGGTAGACGATTTCATCACATATGGAGCATATACCTCTAATTTTTATATTATTCCAGAGGTAAAAGACACTCAAATTTGAGTAGGAACTAAATACCACCAAAAATGGATGTCTATGACTCAACTTCCAGTGGATAATAGCAACTTTTAGATAACTTATTTCGTAATATAAGGTCTCCTTATAGTTTCTCGAGAACATTTAAGAAATTGAGGACTCTTTGAACTCATTAAAAAGACTGACTGCTCTGTCGCTCCATAGCACAATTTCGGTATGCACGGCTTTCAAAGTGTTATTTTGATTCTAAAGCTCGCGAAACTGTTTTTTTTATTTATTTAATTTAATTTCAATTCATTAATTGATTTGTTATTATTAATTTATAATTTGTTTTGTTTGATTTTATTTCGTTTCACAAGCAGGCGGTAGAGTCCTGGTGCACCTGAAGTTATGACGATGCACAAAAATTCTGATCTACCAAGTCATTTCCATTGATGGACAGTGCATGTCCTTTTTTGCAATAAATATTTTAAGTTGTACAAGATCGAACCACTAAGCAAATTTGGCAGTAGAAATTGAGCAGAAAAATAGAAATGGCAAGAACATTTGAGTTGACAGTGTCTTGATAACGTATAAAACGAGAGTTATATTCTGGCAATACAATGCACAAAAAGACTCCAGTAAGAGACCGCACGAAAGTCCACTGGATGCTAAATGGTGCATACCTAGACGTGAAATCATGATTGTGTGGATAACGATGGAGCTCATTAACGATCTGTTGGATAAAAAAGGTATCTGATCTATTCCGTATTAAACATTCCCTAAAGAATTTGCCATGCGATCGAATTCTTATCAGAAACGCTGTTGAGATAAGTGAATACATATCTGCTTCATAAAGTAAGTTACGGTGTCTTGTCAGAATTAAGTTTTGTGATTTCACACACTAACGCCAACTTGTCGACTACGGCGGGATAGAAGGCTTGATGAGTGTCGTGCAACAGATCCAATGCACAGGTAGGCCAAGGGTCTTGTGATTAGTACTCTAAGTTCAGTTTCTGATAAGAAACTGAACTTAGAGTACTAATCAATACATTTCTGCTTCATGGGGTAAGTTACGGTGTCTTGTCAGAATTGAGTTTTTTGATTTCACACACTAGCGCCAATTTGTCGACTACGGCGGGATAGAAGGCTTGATGAGTCTCGTGCAACAGATCCAATGCACAGGGTAGGCCAAGGGTCTTGTGATTGGTACTCTAAGTTCAGAAGAAACTGCAATCAGCCATTATTGGCATATGATATTTTCTTGGCTATGAAGCTGCTTCAGGAAATCCATACACCAACGAAAAGTGAAGAAAACGTCTCTTTTGCTGCCCACCCGTTAAAATCTGTAAAGAGGGATAGTGAAAGTCTAACAAGAACTTTAGCGATGTACAAGATTGTGGATTGGGAGGATTGAAGGGACTAACCATGGTGTCCACCAAAGGGCCATGTGACTCGTTTGGCTAGCCCATGAATACCACAAGGTGCGGATATTTACAACCGCGAAGTTTCACAAGTGTTCACGGACGGCCAGATGGCGTCTCAATCGTCGTATTTCAAAGAACTAGTAAGTGGCACTTTTAATAGAGTTTCTTTCCCTATAGCTAAATGTAACTTTACATCGACGTAAAGTGCAGGATCGTGAGTTGCATGGACATTATTTGCATGCGAAATATGTGAATTATAAAAAGTACTCGTCATAATAGTAGTTGCATGTGAGAAGTGCAGAAGCTGGGAGAATTTAAGAAATGCAAAAATTAATGCTGCAGTATTATAGCTCGCGAAATAAATCTACTAAATCACAGTAATTGAAAAATCACGAGGATGAATATGGGCCATGTGAGAGCACGTCAATAAACGTAACAAGTTCGTAGTGAGTAATGTTTGTAGTATTTCTACGGCGGATATGTGCATCGATATCAGTGCACAGTGCTTACAAAGTGAATGATACACATTCACTTCAATGCATGGAATTTGAGTGATACTTTTGTGACACATAATTTCTTGACATGATTTTTTTACCTATTCGTAGTTTGTAAAATGGTGACCAACTCAATGAAGAGAGGGCCGAAAAGCTTTCTCTAAATATACGACCTAAAAAACGTTTTCGAACGAGCTTCTTTATCGCGCCTGCTGTATTTCACGTACTGTTTAAGGCACTTAAAGATATTTTGTTGAAATAATTTGATAGATCGTTCATAGAAAGATAAAAGACCACTTATATAGGAATTTTTCAGATATATACTCATATACTCATAGATACACTATTTTCTAAGATATAGACTCACACCAACATTTACATATTTTGCGGTCGCATAATAGACAATGGACAGCTTCTATAAATTAGTGCAAATTTCAAAGCAGAAGGGATTATACGCTAAAATCGAATTGCTTCCAGTTGCACTGAATGATGTTCTAGATCGTAATAAATACACGAC
The DNA here is from genome assembly GCA_019055375.1 of Parelaphostrongylus tenuis. Lineage (NCBI taxonomy): Eukaryota > Metazoa > Nematoda > Chromadorea > Rhabditida > Metastrongylidae > Parelaphostrongylus > Parelaphostrongylus tenuis. The sequence goes on from JAHQIW010002545.1 coordinate 120,054, forward strand.
TCCTTATAACATCAAGCATAGATTCATCTTTTCTTCGACATTCAATTGATTTTTCCTAGAGATTGTGAAATCAAATGAAAATGGTGCCCACATTTGCTAACCTTTTCATAAGCAAATCTCAAATGTCAATATTAGATAATTCATAACAATTTGCTAACCATAATCATCAAATAGGAGATGTCACAAAAAATACATTGCTCATAGTAGTAGGTCTCGTTTTCAAGTGGCATCATTGGATTTGTCTGCTAGCTGTGGACGTTATCATCGTCATCATTTTTCCCATCATCGCATTCATTATTTGCCTATGCTTTTTCACTGGAAGCGCAGCAAGTTTCAAGTTTTTTTGACTCTTTATCTTTCCTGTTAGCCACTCAACTATCAATTTATTAGTGGTTAGACTGTTCTTCATTCACTATAATAGTACAAAATCGATCGGTAATCAATAGAACCCTTAAAAGATGATGAGGAGTAAGTTTATTTTCAAGCTACATGAAAGCATTTAGATCACATTGATTTCCTATTATGGTGGATTACAGAAAGATCAGGTAAGCGGCGAACGACGATACAAAAAGCAATTGAGATAGTGGAAGCAGGAAAAAGAAGGACGTCAATCAAGAAACGGATGTACGATAAATATATCTTCAATAGCAGCACATGCGGTTCTAGAGCATTCGAGCTGACCGTGTCCTATCAATAGTTTGAATTCACGCTCTCAATCCTATGTGTCGAAACAATTGTCAAAATCTATCGTTCTTTAAGGAGAATTCATCTTTGTCTACTGTACGTTGACAGTTATGTTTATGAGTAACGGAAGAGTTTAGATCGCGCAAAATCAAGCCTCATCGTTATCTTATACCGTAATTACACATAAACAAGCTCCGTCTATGATTTGGCATCTTATCACAGCAAACTATGTTGCTCAGTGTCAAAGTCAGGGTGTTCAAGTCATATCGGAGGCGCCTTTGTGCAAGAGTCTGCAGAGACAGTCTTCGTGGATGCCACTCTTTTCACCATCCCTTCCGGTCTTGTCCTCCTGCTATCCTCAGACGTTTCTCAGTCCGATAAAGTCATCCGAAACACAGTTTTCCGCAAGTCGTTTAAAGCTAAAAAGGACAAAGCTTTTGGCTTGATCAATTCGTAGAGGATACGCCATAATTTGCACTTCATCAAGCATCGTTAGACGTGATTGAAAGCATATCTGACAATGACTCGCAATAGCTTACTGTTGTATCAAAACAGCGCTGCTATTTTGCCAGATAAGTGTGGTAACAAATCTCCGAACTCAAAAGGATGGAAGGCTTAATGAGCTTTGAGCACGAGATCAAACCATCGATCACGTGTCTGTCGAAAGGCACCTATAATTACTGGGCTGCACGTGCCTTAAGTCGTTGAATCTACAGAAAATGTCTTTCCAGGTGACAGCTAATGCTAAAGTGTGTGATCAATATGTTCTGTGGTGTCTAAGTGAAGAAAAAAAAGTGTGGCGAAGTGAACAACTTGAAGGATTTACGTTGATATTGAGTCACGTCGCTGACATAGCTCCTTAGCCATTTGACAATGGTGATACACTCGTGTTTATCATTTCAATGAACTAGTGTCGCTAGCATTTTGCCTCGTATACTGTCAGCTCTGATCACTACTGTTCAAATAGGAATCTAAAATGTGAAAACTCCCGTATTTTTACATCTTAAATTGTTGAGTGATATGCAAAGCAAACGTCACCAGGCGGGAGGTGACCGTGCGTTCCACCCATACGGGGACGTCTTCTACCACTACACTAGAAAATCCTCAACGTACCAATACCCTATTCTCGATGTGAACTACAGGAGCTGTCAGCAACCAACCGTCGACGTGTACCGACATTAAGCCCAAATAAGCCGACAACTTTTAGATATGTAAAGTCCATACGAACTCTTTGTTTTACTATTTTCTTTTGGAGTGTTATCGTGCTTCAATTATGCACCTAGATAATGTACCTTTCAGTTCCGCAATTTTATTGAATGAATGGCGAACGACGGGTGGTAGAACTGCTTTGAAATAAAGCATCATAGAGATGCTTTAGTTTATTGAGAAGAACCTGGTGATGGTTGACATTGAATCTGTCACACAAATGATTCGTTCGACAGAACGATTGAAGAAAGAAGCAGTTTACAGTACTCATGGCGATTTGCTTTACGACAGTCATCCATATCTGTCCGCTATCAAACAGTCGTGCTTGTTCGCTTCGCTCAAGAACGTTCGTAACTTTCAAAAATCACATATCTTTGATTACCCCTAATATTTGTTTCCAGGAATCGGTTGCTTTGATTCAATTACTGATGTTTGATGGAGTAAAAGAAATAGAAACATTAAAGATAATTTTTCAAGAAAATATGTAATTTATGAAATCTCATGCTGTTCTCATGCTGCAAGCAATGCTAAATAAGATGTTCGTCGTTGATTGATGCCTAAATGATTCACCATGCATTCGACTTTATCAAGCAACGTAAAGGTGACAAGATGTACGCCTTGCCTGTACTTGCGGTGGTTTTCGAAATACCAGGTCACTAATTTCCAAGATAGACTATCGATTGAGCTCGGCATAACTGGAATAAATCACTTTCTTTTCATATTTATTATTCGAGCCAACATGTCATGTGGTCTGGTAAATGAATTCTTGTACAGCCCGATACACGTATTTCGATTTTGCAGTCTCGTCAGTCGAGCAAAACCCGTCGTCTTTTAATCTTTTTATATACCAATCCTTTCGGGAGCCTGCTCTCCCTACACAGGAGTGTCGAAGGCGAACGATTAAGACTGCATGTAAGTGAAAATATCGCCGAACCCACGGTGTTGCACACTCGGTTGCTCTTTGGTTGGTATTTTTATAATATTATACCTTTTCTCGAGTGTTTTACTATGACCCCACTCAAATTTCAGTATATTCCATAATTATTATTAGAGGCAAAATGTCATGTGGTCTGATAATAACACACCAGAATACCAGACCACATGACATGTTGGCTAAAATAATAATTATGATATTTTTAGAAAATTGAGCGTGGTTTTGATAAAACACTCGAATGAAGGTATAATATTATAAAAACATCAGTTTCTTTTATTGAGCAGTTTCGAGGTGTTGATAATTGTATCTATTGAATACATACAATAGAACAATATAAAATCCAGTAATGCAACACAGACAATACAATAGTCGTGCAGTGGCTGATGTTTTCGCGAGGTTCGCCTTCTTTAGAGCCCGGAAAGGTCGAATTGATCCGCAAATGGGAGGTCTCCTGATGAGCTTCGACACGAAATCGAACCAAGGACGGATCCTAGATATTGCTATATGGAGTATCTCTCATCACTGATCTATGTGTCCGCTATCTTCCTGTAGCTGATATCCAACGTATACACCTGAGCACTCGTTAATGACTGAGCCAATAGGAAACTTTCAAGTTTCCGTTACTGATAGCAGGTTCTTATCTCAAAAATACTGTATTATATTTCCTCTGCCTCATTTCTTTTCTTAGTAACTTGATATTTTCTACGTAATCTTCTCTCATATTCTGTAAATAATGATCGTCCTATGAAACCGATGAGTGACATATAGGGACAAGACTGGAATGGTGCAATCGGTTTCTATAAGTACTTTCTTCGTTCAGATGGAAGCCACATGTGCCGTCATATTCATCTACACTACGAACTAGGTGGCTTCATTGCTCTCCAGCAGAGTCGATGCTACAAAGCCATTTCTAGTAGCCGACATTTTCGTCTTCAGTTACGATTTTGTTATCGCTTGCGCAAAATGATCGATTCACTTCTACATTACACCGCAATTCGAACGTCTAGACAAGTTTACGCCCTTCCAATTGCAGAGACCGTCATCGAAGCTACTCGCTCTCCCACGCCACTGCTGCTTCCTTGGGTGTGGCAGTCTTCTAGATCGGCTCAACTCACAGGTTGCAATCGTCAAATGTTCATTTTTGAATTTTTTCTTCCAATCACATTCACAATAATATTCCATCATAATGCTTCACTCTTCTCGTCTACTAGATCTGATTCATTTACAACTTTGTACCTTAGAAATATTCATAGCGGTGAATAGCTAAGCAGTTACTGCATAGTAATCGTAGGAACTGATATAAATCAATGGCTGCATCGTCACGTGCTGGATACTATCATTCCTCTTTTTTAAGAAATAAATTTTCACTGTCGATAGAGCATTACCACCGCAGACGTCTTTCACTACTCATTCGTATCAATACCATAAAGAAGAGGACTCAAAAGAGTTAATGGAGTGATCAAACCCAACTAGTGATAATCAAATCGGCAAGAGACTTCTTTCAGAGAAAAATTGGCACACAAAAGTAGGTTAAGAACAGTTTTCGTCGAAATAATTGAAGTCAGTGGGACTGCTTCTTGGTCAGCATTTCCTGATTATAAGTTGAAGTCAGTTTATGAGTCATGAATTAGGCGCTTGAGTACGACAAGCTTGTCTTCTTGCTTGGAGTCGATTCGTAACACAACGTCCACAAGTGGCACGGAAGAATTACAGGGCAACCTTATAGATATGCTGGTTTTTTCTGCAAAGGAACCTGCAATTTTTTATCCTAACAGCGATAGCGCATGATTTCTTGTCGATGCAAACATCGCAAGATTGTTGGCGAATTCGTTCTACGAGAATAGTGACTGTCCTTGCCACACATATCAGGTAATCATTTGGTATATATAAGAAACGAGTTGGTTTTTTCTATAACCTATTGATACTCAACGAGCTTCAGTTACGTCTATGTAGGCCAGGAAGTTAAAATGGTGAAGGGCTAAACTCCAAAGTTGAACAGAAGGGACGAGCTGGTCAAGCTGCAATTAAGAGCATCGAGGATGTACTGGAGAGAACATAGAGTACGCAACTCCGTGCCCAACTTTTAGATTCCACAATTGTCTGGTTGCTATGTAAGCAAAGTGAAATATTGCTTAGCATCATCAAACGCGCATTCGAAAGGTCACTGCTTAGAGTACGCGGTATCTTACGAATAAGAGAGATTCCGATGTACCGACCTAAGTCAGCGATGATTTAGAGACGCTGTTTTGCACGTCAGTTTTTGAAAATCGGAACAGCTGAACTCATTATGGCTTTCAACTACAACTGATGGATAAGATTTGTTACTGAGTAAGTTCTTCGAGACATTAAACGCACATCAGGAAAGGTAATCGACCCGATGATCCATTTTCTTAACGAAAAGCCCTAAAGAAAGATTTGACAAGCACTCGATCAAGTTGCTCGACAATTAACGAGGCGATATGTGATAGCTCAACGCATAAAGACGGGTTTTGATGGGCAATAATCGCTAACGGACAAACACGAAGCACTGCTAACAATGAAGTAATGCAACCAAATTTTTTCTATTTAGGAGAGCGCTCCACAGTTGATCGACAGAAACACGTAGAGAACCAGCAATTCATTGTCTTCCTGCGCCTGTCGTGCTCTCTTTTTCATCACACACTCGCTCTTTTATACCACTCATGAGAGAAAAAAGCTATCTGGAATGTTATGGCAACGCGCCCGAAAGTTGCACGATTATGAGCCGTTCGAAAAGTATAGAGTTCTGTTGCAAAATGATCGTATATTGCTGTGAGTGCGACAAATTCAGACGTTCCTGGTTTCATCGATCCAGGTGTACGAATTCAAAGTTGTAGTAAAAGGAAAACCGGAGGAGATGGAATGCGCATTACTTTTGTCGCTTTATTTGTCAAGAAACGCCTAAATGGCTTGTTCTATACATACAATTACATATTTTTAGATAACATCAAGCCTCAAAATAATAGAAATTTTTCCTTTAAATGGCCTAAGCAAATTTTTGGAGAAGTTTTGAGCATTGTCACGTTTTGTACTTAGTCGTTCTGAATGACAACGTCGCCTGTTGTCATTGTTGTACTTCTTTATTTCACCTATTACAGACGTTGATAGTTCATTCAGAAACTGTGCATATTTGCTATAAAGTCAAAATGGTCAATGTAAGAATCGCATGATGTTCACGAACTTAATATAGACGATTTGTCAAATAATCAACTTGTTAGTGAGCACCACAAAATCCTGACAATTTAGCCACTAGCGTAAGAACGGCAAGAAAAGTGTAAAATTTAATGTTTATTTGATTGTTTCTAGCAACCATATTGGCGGATTTTCTTAGGAAACCTATAGAATGAGGAAAAACAAATCTTAGAAATTTGGATACTTCTGATATGCAGAACTGTCTCTATATAAGACGTTTGAAAGGTCTTTCACTAATGTGGATATAGCGATTGGTGAGCGCTCCATGCTCCATGTAAGAGATGCTATTAGAACATTCATAGCTTATCCCTATAGTACGGCAATAGGAGTGCCACCGGACTGAACATATGAATGCAAGATGCTTTTACTGAGTTTGTTTTTCTTTCATCCTTGCTCAATGAGTTCAAAGAACCAACTTGATGTGACAAGGCATCCAGTTTTGAAATGCCTAGTTGTTCACTAATGAATGTAGTTTCTGCTTCTGCCTGTGTATAATATAAGATGTGAAGACTTTGAAAAGATTGAAGCATGAGAGAACTCAAAGCAAAGTCTTAGCATTCCCAGCCACTGTAGCGTCATTCGTGAATCCAAAGTTACTGTCCAGAAGTGATTCAACTAACAGTTAGGCCTCTTTGAGTATGACCGTGCATAGATAGTGCAATTCGAGAGATCGACTTTCTTTCAACCTCGGCATCAAAGTTAATTATCAATTCAAATATGGAAACTTAGCTCTTTGCTGGCACGAGGAGAGAGCCAACGTCGTCTACCATCCTCGTGCCAGCTAAAAGCTAAATTTCATAGTTGAATTGATAATGTAGTTGTTTTATCACGAATCGCTGATCAGCAGTGATCATACAGCGTGTTGATGGAAAGTACCTCAAATTATTGATAGATCCGTTCATTCAAAGATGAGTAAGAAATGGTCTCAGTCATCGTTAACCTTTCCTAGCTATTCACTCTTCATTGTACCGCACTTTCGTTGAATAAGTTTTCTTCTATTCAGTGAGTACGTTGCGTCCAGCACTACTTGTGTATTGTTTCATGAGAGAATTACGTGATCGACAAAATGAATGATTTACAAGTATAATTCTCAATCGGTGACAACTGTGTTTCCATAGTGATGGTTGTTAAGAAAACCGTGGTAGCGGAATGGTTGACACGCGCTCGCGGTAAGCGTGAAACGCAGGTTCAATTCCCGCCTAAATTACCGCGCTGTGCATATTACTTACATGCTTGATTATATAGCTATGACACTTTAACACAAATGAAACTTTTAGTTCCATGGCTTGTCAAGTCCCTTTCAAGTGGAAAAGCTAAGAGTGTAATGGAAGAGCACCATATCGTAGTGACAGTTTCGATAAGAATCGTTTATAGTTTTTGTTTGCGACGGTTCCACTGATCTATAAGCGAAGGCTGGCGGTGATGGTGCTTGTTTCGACGTTGTCGAACCCTTTTTTGAAATCGACTAGAAGCAAGAGAAACACGAAGGCGCCATTCGTTTCAAGACGTAGATCTATACAATGAGAGTAGCGCAATAAGTGCCATATTTTGGCCTAACAGTTGAGCTTAAAGCTAATTCGTTAGTGTTTATGTAGAAACTGCTTGAAGTTCGTAGACTCACTGATAATTGAAATTAGATTGCATGATAGTTTCAAGAGACCTCACATAGTACTGTCGTATATAAGGTTACCTGCCTGGCAGGCAACTCTTTCATCATTTCTCAGGAAGTGACGAACACTTGATGAAATAATAGAGTTTAAATTAGAATTATGATTTGGCTGTCATCAATAATCACTTTCCCTGTCACACACCTCCCTGAAAATTTTTAAAAGTTATTCTCTATCACTAGTCTTATGGAGCTTTGGAATTTCTCATACAATGAGTTTTATGTTGAACTTTTGCAGCATGAGGAACGAGACACGTAAAATTGTAATAGCATAATAGTGATTTACACAACGATAGTGTACAATTTCTCGAGGCTGTCGCAAATACCAGCGGCATTCATTTTTTAAAATAGCTTTTCCTTTTAGCCTTTGAGTTCAATTGTCGGCTGACAATCCACTTAATTTAGAGAACTTGCCTTGCGATGAGCGGGGACGGATCTGAAAGCCCATCGTCAACAAGAAGCAGAGACAGAATAGTAGGGACGAAGTTAGTTTGATATCTTATCTGCTGACACTTAGCTTCCTCACATATTCCGATATTATATGCGGTGGTGAATGATTATCATTCCTTCACGGGCTTTCACTTTTCAATGACATTTACTCCCAAGACTAGTTTTTTCACCCTCATGTGATGTTCAATTTTCAACGATCGATCCATTCCTGAATTAGCAATTCGGTTAAATTTTTTCGGTAACTTTTCCGATATTGCCTACCATTATTTTTGTTGTAGACGAAATACATTGACAAATCTAGTATATCGATGAAACACAAAAGTTTCTCAATCAATCGATACTCAGTTTCCAAGTTTTGAAACATTTTCAATATGTAATTGATTATTCAAAGATAAAACAACGTGAAAACTGAAGCTACCCTGTATTCACAATTTTCTAACAGTGGCCTTTCCTTTATACTACATTACCTGCAGAATGGGATCTCCTGGATCGGAATCTCCACGCTCCATGCGCGACAGTCACAGAGGCAGTGGAAATCTTCGCGGTGGTGGTCTCCAAAAGGTCTACGTAAGCTCAAAGCCGGTAAGAAAGCCTAAGTTTCTGCTCAATATTTGTCTGCTAGTGAATAAAGCTATTAGCTGTGGAGAAACAACAGCGAAGAGATTAAAGTAAGTAGGTGATATCACGCATACAATTTTGCCATTATATTACACCAGCCTACGAGCGATTATTTTCCAAGCCGTTTCCATGATGCACGCATGTAGAGCATTCCATTCATTGTCGACTTTGGCTAATAAACTCCAAATTTATACCTCCACATTTACCTTCAGTTCATACCTCCACAGTTATTCTGCTCTGCGTCCTCAGATGATTAGCATGAATAACGAAAGATGAAGCTTTCGGCTTTGATCAGTCCTTGAGAGACTCGCCATGCCATCGTTTTTAATTTCTAGCTTCGTTTGATGTGACTGAATGCATTTGAATATTCATGCCTAGTCGACCTTTAGAATGACTCGCGGGTGGCGTACCGATGTATTAATTCAGTGCTGCTATCCTCTCAGACTAGTGTGCTGCCCACTTTACCGACCCCGGAGAGATGGATGTCTTGATGAGCCGTGAGAACGAGCTCGAATCACCGATCTTGTGTGCGACGCAGAGCACCTCTAGCCACTGCGCCACATGCGCTTGTACCATAAGGAATACGAGAGTAAGAACTAGTAATAGGATAAAGTATTAGGTGTTGATCAACCGCTTAGGGTTCCCTCATGAACTTCACTCGATCATGCACCTTAGAGTTTACTGAATGCATACGTGGCCTACACAGTGACCTCGTAAGGACGACAGGCTTAATTTACTCTGAGAGTTTGATCGGACTAGCAACTACAGTGTGTATTCACAGCGTCTCTTACTATTCCGCTGCAAAGCTCCAAAACTAGCATACTTAAATAATAGAACTTTCAATGGCCTATATAAAGCACAAATAAATGCAATAGAACCAAGAATATTTGGAACCGTCGATGTGCATCCACGTGGAAACTTCAACGAATAACCGCGATTCAGTGAGAGAGAGAGAGAGAGAGAGAGAGAGAGAAAGAAAGAAAGAAAAAGAGAAGAAAGAAGGAGAAAGAAAGAGAGAAAGAAGAGAGAGCAGTAATCGTATTTGCTAAAGCCTTACTCAAATTAACTGAGTGCCACTCTGTCTTAGCATTCGCGAAAAAGTCTTTACATCATATCTGCCTTTCACTTCTTCAAATTAATCTTTTACTGCGTCAATTTCCCAGAAAGATTCTGGGTCGCCTCAAAAATCTCTCTGCAATAGCAAAATTACCAGTAGAACAGGTTCCAAAGTCACCTATAATGGTGAGCTAGACATCAATTGTTTTGCTGCGACGTCATTTGTTTACTCGACAATGTGCTACAATGTTGACAAGGTGCTACTAAAGTTTTCAACTAAACAAATCTCCAACTGTAAATTCAACACAATGAGTTTCCGAATGTCGACGTACATGGTGCTTTCAGTTCCACGAGCCACAAACAAATTTCTCCTCTGTTTGTATTGATAGTTTCAACTCATCGAAATTTTACCAAACAATCAGTCAGTAATTTTGACTTCATGCCTTTCCTCCTTCATACCCCTATTCGGTATCTCTTCTTTTTTTTCTCTTTCCACATTAAATTCTTGTTTCATCTCCCTCAGTCCATCAATATTTCATGAAATTTCAAAAGAAGCCTTCACCGCTTCTACCTATGATATACAAAAACACTTCCATCGATTTTACACTCTTTTCTACTGTTCTCACTCAGCCTATTTGTTTCTCTTTCTCCCTTCTGCTTGACTGCGACAAACATCACATAGTAAACTGTTTCTCGTTGTTTATTTTTCTAAAACCTAAAAATCAACAGCGGTCAGCTCTTTGATCCCAAGTCTTTGCTCTTCATCAAATACCCTGCGCTTTGTTTGGGCCTTTTCGATTGGTACTCACCCTCCTGTGTCTTTGAGAATTTTCTTAAATCTAAGAGCAATTGAAGCAAATATTGTACTTCTGCTCGCAAAATTACATCCATATCGGTTTATGTTGACAATGGTTCATTCATTCATTCTTTTTTTTCTCTATCTATCTCTCTCTCGTCTCTCTTTATCCTCTCTCTCTCTCCTTCTTTTCCTCTCTCTCTCGCTGTCTTACTCGCATGTTACAAAATAAGATCAGATCAGGTGTGGTACTATCTCAGGCAAGACAATTATCACATCAAAGGAAGGGGGTGAAAGTGTATAGGGAAACGAGGAGCTTTTCTGGTATAAAAATTTTCTGGGTGGGTTACAATTGAAAGAATCGAACAATCGATTAACTAGGGCATTGACGACTAGTAAATTTCGCATGTTCTCATTTTTGAGCTGATACTAAGTTGTTAACTCCTACTTTGATTCTCAATAATTAACTTATCGACTATATCCTTTCTTCAAATTGTCAACGGTTCAATAATCATTAGATTTCTGTCCATTCTGTGCTCTCAACTTAACCATCACTTTAAAATGCCCTACAGTTTGCTATAAGCACAAAAAGCAATATTAAAAGGTTTGTTATGGAACCTATGTAGTGCTAAACACGTACTTCGGCCTTACAGCCTCATCAGCAGTACGGTGCTTTTCTGTTCAGCCAATCCCTTACAGGGGATATACCCCCAACACATAAAGGCTCAAGATATGTTATCGGATTATATATTGTTCTTAGCAAGGTCTATATAAGCAGTTGAATTTAAAGGTATGATTCCAGGACCTGATCCTTCATCTGCACGAACCATAAGCAATCGGCTGTTGGACGCTGAAAATGTCGGGGTTTCATCCTCTATCTTCCGATGATTTTGTAAGCAACTCGGCGTCGATTCCTTTATATGTAAGGGGTATGTCTCCTTACAAGGAAATGACTGAGCCGAAAGGCACCGTGGTATCGATGAGATAAGATCGAAACACGTGTCCACCATTTTATAAGTGCTATAACGGACCTCTTAAAAAAGACATAAGATATGTTATCACATTGTATACTCTTTGAAGCGACGTCTTTCAAAACAGTTAAATCTAAAGCAGTATGAAGAGTTATCATATTAGCACACATGCCTTATTTCCGAGGTAGGGAGATGTAAACATTTTACAAACGATCAATAACACTGTAGTCACGGCGACGCTTTAAATTAAGTGAGAGGAAATCAGAGCACCGTTTTAAGAATCAACGGTTGACGACCATGCTTGGAAAAAGTGCTTTTTACATTGTAGACATTGTCACATGCTTACATGGCGTTAATAAGAAGATTTTTGATATTGCGAGACTTTCTACTCTTGAAATAAGCATGGAATTTCAGAATGCACCTCTAATAACTTATCCCATTTCTCTAATCCTAGCTTTGACCATATTTCATCATTTTTCTCATTTCATTTTCCTAACTCTAAGTACCAAATCCTCTGCGCCACAAAATTCACTTTATTTTCTTCAAAAGCATGAAATAACGACGGTGAGTTGATTTCATAGACATTCTTGAAAGCTTGCTTGCTGAGTAACGAATGGAGGAAGATGGTAAAAATGGAACGGGACGCAAGAAAACGGTAAGGCCAATGTTTAAATTATCAAGATTATCAAAATTGTCGACAAGACGTTCAAGCTCTTTGCTGGTAAAAAAACCCTCCAACAAAGGTTCTGCAATTCAATCAGTTTGAACGGTTTTTTCATAGCAGTACTGAAGTAATTTCATACTTGCTTAACCTTTTGACGACCACCACTCACAGCGTAACTGGTCATCGCATTGAAATTAGCATTCATAGCAATCACTAATCACTATAGGCGCAGCGAACTAATTACTAAGTAACAACACTGTGAATAATTACTTAAGGTTTACAAACTGGAATAAAGGCTTAAGAATAGTTTGAAAAGGCCGTAATTATCGCACCGTGAGAAGTGCAATTCGCACGTGCGGTGCTCAAAGGGTTAAATATGTGAATCGGGTAGATATGACCTGTCCTATAAAAACTGTGGATATCAGCAATTCTCTTATGAAATCCATCGTTTTTGTGTATATTCGGATGCGCTTGACGATCTGTCTTGGTCCTCTGCTAACATCAATACGTTTTGATGTTGCTCAATACACTGGTCTTTCTTCGAATCATGTTACAGAAGTACAGACGCAATGTCGGGTCTTCAGTATGGGTAGACGCAGGCCATTGTATATTGCAGAAAATTCTGTAAATTTCGTGGCTTCGCACTTAGAATCTTTAAGGTGGAATATTTTTAGGACAGGCCAATTCTACTAGTCATGCAACCAATTCAAATTTATGTAATAGTCTAAACAGATCTGCTTTTGTAGCTCTGAGAGATGTGGGTAAGGTGAATATTTTTACTTTCTGGTTTCAGAGCATAAAGCGTTACAAAGTCAAAATTGGACAACCGTCTTGGATTGTGCATATTTGGCTGTCTCAGTACAATTGCTTGTATCCTTGGCCATTTATGGCTTAATGCACAAAACTGTGAACGATGAGCTTGTCACCTACGTTAATCGAACTCATCAGATCGCAAAGGTAAAGATGTGTATCGTAGTTTTGAATTTTGTCTATATAAGTCACAACTCTAAGACATGATGCGTTTTTGAAATGGAACATGAGGAGACATTATTGCAGTAGATAGTGTTAGAGAGTAGACACTAATGTAACTCTTATGATGATATTCGTGATTTGATCCTTCTTCGTTATCGGGAAAACTAAATTTGTAATCCTGCTCAAAATGGAGTTGCACTTTTTTGTTTTCCTTATTTTCTTTACGTCTCCTTTTCTCACTGTAACCTTTTTATTGCCAAATCTCAGGAACTGAAACTTGCAATGGCGAAAAACTATCCGAAAGATAATGTGAGCATGATGGAAAACTACAAGCCAAAAAAAAGATGGATGACCGTGGAAGAACTTGAGTACGACGCCAAAATGATTCGTGAGGTTCTGTTCTGCAAAACTTCTGCTTCATTTTTTTAATCATTTTGATTAAGCTTGATTACAGGAGATCGAATAAGATTTTTAGGTATTTCTATTGTTTTACAGATGAAAATCGATATTCCTGAAAGGAATTTGAAATGCTCCTCACCTCGAATTGTTTTCAACTGCGTTCCGGGTTATCAGTGGTTTATTGATAAGCTTAGACGTCTGTATTGCGAATCCTTCCATCATCATTACTATACTTACTCAAACAACATGATCTTGGTAATAGAAGCAAGTAGAACCCCAGTAGATAGGAAAATGATGACATTTGAAAGAAGCATTATGTCTATTATGCCACTTATTATCAAGTTTAAAATCAGTACGTTCTATCTACTTTCCATATTTGTCTTAACACGTTCCTTCAATGTTTCCTGCATTAGACAAATTCCACAATATGGTGCTTGTTCTGGTGGAATTTCGTACTGGCTGTCCTCCTTGCTCCAGTTTTGCTTCTCGTCCATTGCGAAGTAGTCCAAGGAAATCTTGCAAAACTGATATATCGGGTGAGTTCTTTCCCATAAAAAGGCTAAGCCATTTCTATAACACCGATTTATTACAGGGCATTATCGTTGCTATTCTTCTATTCTGCGTAGCTCAGCTGCTGTATCTCATTCATCCTGTGCTATGGGGAGCCGCTTTGTTCCCAGATGTACGAACTATTTCTACCCAACTTTTCGTGTAATTTATTGTAAACATACTGATTTGTGCCTTTTTGAACTTCAAAATGTTACTTTTTCACGACCCGAGTTCACAGCTACCGTGCGGATCTTAGCGCTTGTTGCATTTGCATCGTTTCCAAACATCCATCATCCAGTCTTTAGTCCACATAACTTGACTGTAATAAAATTTCGCAACTATAAATCGAGGACCTCCAATGATAACAAGTTTCTCAACATATTTCGCTTTCTATGGACGCTGTGATGCCAAAACACGTTTGAACACTCCTCTGAAATTTACCGCATGAAGACTACATTTTTCTGAGAGGCTTATCTGTTTTTCTTCTCCATTTTTTTTATTTCGAAGAACTAAACAATAAGGCGACCTTTTCGAAAATTCGGTGGGTGGCACCGTTCTTGAGTCCCACGAGAAAAAATAGCCTGATTTCGGTGCACATGAACAACGTGCTCCAATCGTGTTCTTCCTCTAAGCGAGCACAGTTTTGAACGGTAACTCAGTGAGAGTAGCGCCACCTCCCATTTGATCCTATTCTCTCCGGAATATCATTTATCAAATCTTGTTATAGAAAAAGGAGCTAAGAATGTAAATCATGGAATCAATGTAATAAAACCAATTTCATTGGAGGCCCTCTAGTTCATTCTCATTTTGTTGCAGTCATAAATCATGGCGCGGTTTTTTAGAGATTTGGATTCTATTAGCAGCCGATTATAACGCTGTCTCTGAAACTATTGAAAATGCATGAATATTGGGAAGAATTCAGATATTACTTGAGAGCTCTAGGGATTAGCAGAAATGAGGAACATATGTACTTTGCCTTTTGTCTTTCGTTTTTGACGGTTTTCGTTTATCAAGTCCTATTTGAATCATTAAAAAATCCTACCGTTTATCACGCTTTTCAGATCTTTTAGCGATTATTGGCATTTGGAGTGATCAATGCAGATCCGTATCACTTTCACTAGCAGACAAAAACTGATTGAAAGGCGATCATCCATCCGAGCACATGCCAATCTTTTTTACATAGATAGTTTGCTTAATACAGTGAAATATACCTCCAGATTCGGCTAGCAAATCTAATTCGTCATCGTCGTCCACAAATAGGCTTGACTGGCTTAATCAAAGTGTACGGAGTGCTCAGAACCTTCAAAGTGGATCCTCTTCTAGAAATGTCCTTGGCAAAAAGTATCTTACTCACCTCAGTTGTCAACAAGGAAGGCTCAGAAGAGGGTCGAAACACTGCTTCACATTTTAGTTCGCCAACCACTTACCGGCGACGATGAAGCCAAAAGCCATGAATGCTAATTTTTTTGGTCGAGAAGGAGACCTCTAAATTTCACTCATTCTGATTATCGAGATAAAGGTTTATATACTAATCGTAGAGAGGTCATGATCTTTTTGAATTCGTGAATCTTTCATACAGTTTTCAGTGGCAAAAGTATTTGTAAAACGCTTCTGTAGCCGATAGGACAGTAGTGTCGGCAATCATTCTAGGGGTCGTCTTTAAGTTTTCTAAGTTTCTATTCCTCATTGTGTGATGATCTTTATGATTCCATGTGTGTGATTTAGCTGTACTATTGGACGCTTGAGCAGGGCAGTGACCAAGTGTTAGTGGTGCAGTCTATCGAGAATCAAAACCGGTTTGACCATGTACTCAACACCCTCGTGCAATTATCTGGGAAAGCCTCAGCTTGGCCGTGTCTCAAAAACTACGTGAAGATTTACTCCACACAGCATTTTACGACATAGGAAAACACGAATTCCTCAACAGCAAACGACCCCAACATGCGGAATATCAAACGACCTCGGTCAATGGATACGGTGGAACGAATGTGATGGGAGAAATACTGAGATGCACACATCGGAATCTAATGGCAGATTGTGAATGTAAAAAAACTTGCCGTCTAAGACACTGTCGACATAATTTGATACGGCAAAGCTATGAACGTCGTCTCGCTCAGTTTTATGGGCTAGGCATAGGAAAGTACATCTTAAACTACACTGCGGTCGTTGATGCATTTGTTCGGCCTATCATCTCGACAAATATTTGTCAAGCATTGTGTTGAACTAGCATGTTGTCGGTTGAGCTGGGGGGGGGAGGGGAGGACCCCCTACCCGGTCTTTTCCGTGTTATTTCTTTTTTCTTCCCTCCTGCTAATTGTCAGTAGTCCTTTCGTAATCTTCTTTTCCTGTGGTATGCCGATGCGGTCATCGCATTCCGTCACCTCATCGGTCGCTCCTGATTGAGCGCTCCTCTCCTTGTTGTTATCTCGCAGTCAATCTACTCGGCTTTGTCTTGAGCTGAGTGTCGTTGTACCCATCTGTACCTTCTGCTGCAGGGGAGTCTTATGTCACCCATTTTTTCATTTACCTCTTCTAAGTAGGGTCTGACCGTCGGTGCCGGCATCATGCATTGGTTAAGCTTACCCGAATTCTCTCTATTGCCGTTCCGGGCTAGTTTCCTCGTCTTTCATCATATTTTCTGTTCTCCGACGTGTCCGCTAAATGTCTCCGTCAGATTCTCTTTGTTTCCACGTTTTATGGTTTCACCTCCTTCTTGTGTATCTTCTCGATTGGTCGCTGGGTCTCCATCTTATGAGAATTCCTCTGTATCGCGTGCCTTTTAGGGGCCTGCGTTAGCTTGATCATGCGTGTCTTCTGCGACCCGTGTATGATCAATATCACGCAACTGGCCATCTGTCATGAACTAGGTGTACGGGAAAGAGAGAGGGCTAGGATGATGC
>JAHQIW010002547.1:0-53657 GCA_019055375.1 Parelaphostrongylus tenuis
CTAACCGAATGATGGCCATTCGATGAGGTATAAAGGTGGGAATTCCTAGAGCCGACTATCGATTAACCTCGGCAATGACCGATTGATTCAATAATTTTCTTCTTCAAGCAGAAATCTTTTTATTCAAGAGTTTTCAACGGTAGTAAGATGTTATGACTTATCCAGTGATGTAGAGTGATGTGCAAAGCTTGCGTTAGGTGAGACTAAAACCGACATTTCACTCCATACGGAGGTTCTTGCTCGAATCGTTGCAATACCGACCCCTATTTTGACACCATTCTTTCTACGTCACAACTCATCTATCTGTCATCAACCAACTGTTCACGGTTTGGTGTGGGCAGTCGATATCGACAATGAACACAGCTGCGCTGACAGATATCCATATGACCAAGCAGAACTCTTAATTTCAAAGCTTTTCGCGTGAAATAATGTCAGCGTGCCGGGTTTAATGTGATCTCGATTACCCTCGCTGGACTACTGACTTTTATTGCTAACTGATAGATGCGTTGTAGCGTAGAAAGGGTTCTATCAAAACGGACGTAGGTATGCAACCGGCTCCAGCACTCCCCCGGATAGGGTGAAATGTGGGTTCGAGTCCCACTTGACGCAAAAGTTTTGCACATCACTCACTTCCTCAGCGAATGCTGTCTATTCGTACTGAATTATCAGTGTGTTAGTAGCCTCGTGTCCGTTGAAGAAGAGAATAAAAGGTGGGAATGTTAGGATGATATAACTACTCAAAAAATTGAATTGTGTTCTTTCTTTTTTAATTGCTGGGCAAAGGATTGCTAGACAAACTCAAGAATTGCTAGACAAACTTATCACGAGACTGTATTGAATATTGAGCGAGGTCTCAGACATGATCGATTGTAAGGTGTTGTTATATGCTTGCACAACAACTATAAGCCATAGACTCTAGATAGGCATCAGTCACTCTAAAGCGCAAAATCAGGTGATCTTTTACTTCATCTAATGTGATACATCTTCGGCGCCGTTACTATCACTTGTAAGGGTCAGCTGAGAATCAAGTGATACTTATGACGCTTGCAATTAACTCCAAAACGTGCGTATACCACTCGAAATGCCATAGTAGACCTCTGAAAAGCTTAAAACATTCTATCAGACTGTATTGAAATGATAATGCTTTCTAGACTTGAGAATGTGGTATCTCATAGCCATCAAAGATATGCAATATTCTTTGGTTCTTCCTCCATGCCACAAAACTACTTCGACGAATATTATATTTATATATATGTACAATAAATAAATAAATATACATATATATATATATATATATATATATATATATATGTTCGACCTCCCGCTTATGACTCATCAAACCGTACATCCCTCCGGGATTGTTAAATTGATGCCAGCTCGTCCCAGATTTGCCTGGGAGGAGACAAGCAACAATGACCCGATACACATGAAGGCCACGGTGAGTCATTTTAAAGACCAGATATGTATTCAATCGTCTTAAACGAAGTTAGAAGTTGAAGACAAATTCATAGTGCATCCCTCACAAATTGATCAATACGAAGAACTTTATCCTTTAACCTTCGTATATGCTTGTATGTAAATATATACTCATATATATATATATATATATTTGTATATATATGCATGCTTGCGTATCTATGCATGTACATAGTGATCTAGAATCTTTAATTGAGGAAGGAAATCAAGAACATCAAAGAATAAAAGCTGACGTATAGAACGCCCGAAAACGGTTAGTATCACCTGTTGTTAATAATAGTATTACTGCTACCGTCATGGAAATTGAATAGATTATCAAATGGGAGCAGTCAACAATAGATGGTCAAATGTCATAAATATGCGGTAAACACACTACGGAGAAGGAAATTATTAACTAAAGCACTACGAGTTTGTTGGTTGCATTACGAAATACGGAACCATCTTCTTGGTTTGTAAGGAAAAATTTGCACAATAAATGGCATTGTCTTCATTATGATGACTTCCACCTAATTTTAACAATTCTTTGACTTTCTTTCTGTTGGGAAGGGAACTTTGTGAAATTATGCGCATTCATTAATATGTTGTTCCTTTTTAGTACCTCTACTACCTCATCGATGAGAAGGAGTGAGGTAATACTGGCATCTCTTGCTAAAATGAAGACTTGTCCCACAAAGGTTTAATCAGGAAAGACTAAATCAATCTGCGTAACATATTGAAGCCGCATCGTGAAGTATCAAGCGTATATATATTGAACTAAACCGCAAGTAATGGATCAATATATCTAGTTCAGAATTTAGTATTTCAGGCCGAGTACACACTTTTATGGCTGGAAGTAACCATATCAGTACCGTAGGAAGATATCATGAAGCCAATTATGACAATAATCTACGCTTATTCATCGACTTTCAGAGACCACGATTGCGAATACAGGAGCACCTGTTACGCTTTGTTTTGCAGCACTACTTCAGTACTAGAGATAGGAGATTCGATAATGTTGCACGCTATCGGGGCACAATTCGGCGTTCTCCCGCAACACTTTTTTGGAAGTTCACATTAAAATACATGAGCTCACCTATCCCCAAGCCCAAGCTGGCAAGGGCAGTCGCTCGGCAACTTTCTACGACCATTAAAGGAAAAAATGAAATCCTCAAGAAGGAGCCGAAACGAAATACGAAATATATCTCACAATCATTATCTGAGCCAACATGTCATGTGGTCTGTTAATGGCCTCTTGTACAGCCCGATACACGTGTTTCGACCATGCGGTCTCGTCAGCCGCGCAGAACCCGTCTTTAGCCAATCCTCTAGGAACTCCCTACTCTTTCTATAAAGAGGTATGTGACGACGAACGATTTACACTGCACTGCCGTCAAGTGAAAAATCACGTGATCGGCAATTTTTGACACTCTATTGCTCTCGGCTGGTATTGTGTAATATTATACCGTGGTGAGCGCTGTCTTAATAAAACACTGGAAATAAAGGTATAATATTAGATAAATACCACCCAAGAACAATCGAGTGTCGAAAATTGCCGATTTTGTGATTTTTCACTTGGCTGCAGTGCAGTGCAAATCGTTCGTCGCCACTTCCCTTTTTATATGGAGAGTAGGGGCTCCCAGAATTGGCTAAGAACTAAGACGACAGTGTTTACATGACTGACGAGACTGTATGGTCACAACACCTGTAACGGGCTGTAAAAGGGGCCATTAACAGACTAAATGGCATGTTGGCTCAGATAATAATTGTGAGATATATTGAATTTGAGCATGGTTTTAATAAAACACTCGGGATAAAGGTAAAATGAGAAATGTTCGCAGATCTATGTCGAGAGATGAATCAAATGAAAGAAATGCCGAAATCCTTGAGTGATGCATTGGTGGGTGGAAGAGAAAGCTGAATAAGGCGGCATACGACTTTAAGTGGAATTATCGTCGATAATCGTTACTAACGAAGGGCCTACATCGTACCAAAGCCGGGCGCAGTTCCTAAAGGCAACCGTTGAAAAAGGACATCCTCATACAATAACTGAAAACGAGTAATATTCATTGAAGTAATATGAGCAATAATAAACAGTTGCAAAGGACACATTCTATAGAAGATAGAACGGTTAAGTGGTATGTTCTTCTCGTACAAATAGTGAGGGAAGTGAGTATTTTGTTACGGTACATCTAACAATAGCTCACGAATGGTCCTAAATATTGTATGGAAACACTTATGCATTTAAAACTTTCATGATTACGTCCAGATCAAGTAGGTCGAGGACTTCATTAGATCTTCAACATCGTTATAACATATTTATGTAGCGAATGCTCTTTATAGCCACATAGTTCGAATGTTCTTCCGAACCGACAACTCGGATAATCGGCTCTAAAGATCACAAAGTCGTCGAGATGTGAGCCGATTGAATCTTTGTTCGCGTTCGCCTACCACCAAAGGAAAGCATTTTGTTAAGACACGAGAGGTCTCCGGGTATGAAACGCTGAGCAAGCTCTCCTTGAAATTACAGTCCAGACAAAAGAAAACTATCTGCGCCCGATTTCAGACCTGTGATATGCGAGTGCACTTGATCTTCGCTGTTCTATCAGGTGGCAGAGGTCGGGAAAGCTGAGCGAAGATTTTTCCTCACATAACCGGTACAGTAATTTGAAACTTTTCTTTATGTATGAAACAATTTCCAACTATAAATTGTCATCTGATCTTCCGATCCTCTTCCGATCTGATGCTGTACGACTTGCTCATTTTGCTATCTGACCATGTTTTCTTTGTGATTTTGAATGCTTTGTACGATTGAGGCCACTGCCAACATAAATTTTTTCTAGTTATTGCATGACTCGGCGGTTTTTCTTTAATTATGCATGCAAAGAAGTAAACGGGTGGAGGAAGTGCTGAAATCAACGGGGGATAAATATTGGGGATATGCAGAAGGTGGGAGAACTTCTTCCAACAAATATGTCAAAAGAGTAAGAACAAATGAACATTGTGGACGATACTGATTAGTCACACTTGGTGTCAATCGTAGTACGGTTGTTGCCGTATTGGAAACCGCACTGTTTACCGAAGACGAGCAGAAGACAAATAGTGATGATTCTTCTAACTACTATGTCAGATTACCAAAAACAACACAATACTATGGAGGAAAATAATTAGTCACATTTTCTGACAACGATAATGTAGTTGTCGTCTTATTCGAAATTGCGTTGATTATCAGTAACGAGCAGAAAACAAAGATTTACGAAATGTCCTTATTGTGTAGTAAGCAGATGGCAGAGCGGAAAATTAGCCACTGAAGTGGAGCGAATATAATGATTGTGCTTTGCAGTGCAACATCAGCCTAGTTAAGTAATCTTTCCGATCAGTTGGCGTCTCATACACCTCTTGTAACGAAAACTACAAAGTGGCACTTGGTACTATTATATCATCTGGTTACCGTAAGATAGTAGAAGAACAAGTAATATTATACGATACTGATAGTCACACTTGGTGTCAATGATATGCGGTTGTTACCGTATTGAAAATCACTCCTGTTTACCGAAGACGAGCAGAGAGAAACAATAGTGAATTTTCTAACTACTATGTCAGTACCAAAAACAACACAAAACTATGAAGGAAATAATTAGTCACATTTTCTGACGACGATAATATAGTTGTGTCTTTATTCGAAACTGCGTTGATTATCAGTAACGAGCAGAAAACAAAGATTTACGAAATGTCTTATTGTATAGTAAACAGATGGCTAAGCGGAAAATTAGCCACTGAGTGGAGCGAATTTAATGATTGTGCTTGTAATGCACATCACGCCTAGTTAAGTAATCTTTCCGATCAGTTGGCGTCTAACACCTCTGTAACGAAAACTACAATGTGACCACTGAGCTACCATTATAAAATCTGCGTTACCGTAAAGAACCTGTTGACTATACAGACAAGAAATGGTTGTTGCGCAAATTTCACAGTCAGAAAGATAAAACGGAGTTTCAATTCTCAGTCAGCGCGAGCAGCCCGAATGAATATTAACTCCTTTAGGATTGAGTCGTTTTTCCAGTTGACGTAAAGATTTTCTACCTTACATCGTCAGAAAGATCCAAACGGATTGTGAACGCATACAGTAACTTTAAGGAAATTCAACTCTTAACTTCTCTCTACGGCACTACGATTTTTTCTTAAAAACCATCTCATGAAGACTAGACCGTAAGTTGAAGCTACCAATGCTGTCTAGCAAGGAAAGGGGTGGAAAAAGGGGAGAGCGGTGACCAGCGGAGAAGCGATGAAAAATGTTTTCCAAACAAAATTTTTACCCCATTAACTTACCACTTTCATTGTGATGTAGCAAAAGTCATCGTTCACTAATTTGAAAAAACTTGAAAACCTAGTGCTGAACAATTAAAAACTGCGCACTCATACTTTGGGCATTCTAACATGAACAAAAAAAGAACTGAACTAACATAGTGAGCATTTACATGGAATACTAGCATGGAATTTTGAAAAAAAGCTACACAATGAAGAGTATACCTCGTTAGTGCACTGTAAAGCTTTGTGATGTTATAGAAGCAAATAGACTAAACGTAGAGCTCATAAATGCAGCCAGAACCATGACTGCAAAGCTCCATATCATAATCTAATTTTTGTACTACGAAGTAGCCAGTTCCAAACTTGATTGCAAATTTAACCTTCGCTGACATCGCATAAGACTTTGACAGAATCACAGGCGCACCACTGATATTTTGCATAAGTGAGAGGCTCAATGGAACATTAATTTTATATCTATTCGAATGCACAGAAATAAAGAGTTTCTAAGACCCCTCTGTTAACATGTGAGAAGCAACTATTGGTTACCCAGTCCTATACTTGAAAAAAAGCATTGCGTCACCGCTTAAATTGTTAGCAATGATGTTGGTTAAAGTTTTTAAGTACATATTAGGTCTGCTAACTAGTTTTGGCAAAAAGAGGAAATAGCAAATTTACTAACCAGAACTAATTAGAAATGCTTAACAACACTATTCAAAGTATGCGCCATCAGCGTGGACACATTTTTGCCATCCCTCAGACAACATATTAATATCGCGATCATAGACTCGTCATCCTTGGATTCTAAGAAATTTTCGATCCTCCGAGCAAATAATAGATGAGTCGGAGCCTTCTTGCTCAAGAAGTGCTCCACCGACTTGAAGAGGTGATAGTCAGACGGCGACAAGTCAGGACTGTACGACAGATGATCCAGGAACTCCCAGACCAGTTCGGTCAACTTACTCTTTGTCAATTTGGAACATACAGCCTTGCGTTGTTCTGAAGCAGGACGAGATTTCGCCGACGTCGACGTGACAGGGCACGATTGCAGCGGCCCGGGTGCTCAACAGCAGCGCTTGACGTTGATCGTCTCTCTGGTTGGCGGCAAGTTCCAAAGAACCGACCCAGTCCGGACCCAAAAGATAATGAATATGACGACCATTAGGTCAACTTTATGCGGACGTCCAGAGGCAAGTGTTCCGAAACGCTATTTGCCGACACAAATCCTGAGCCTTTGCACGGTTGATGTTCACCGAGGCGGTGTGTGCATCGCGTTTCTAAATTCGTATTCATAAAGTCGCAAATTGCAACAAAGGCTTTTTTGAGCAGTTATGATACGGAAAGTATAGGCAAATTTGGTATCAAAAAAGAGCTCGGAAAATTATTCATAAAGCGGTGTTGATTTGCTGCCTCAAAAGACAGAAATATGTTTAGGCCGATGGAGCATACTTTAAACGCTACTGCTGAGCAACATCAATCGATTGTGGTTAATAAATTTAGTATTTATTCTCCACGTGCCAAAATTTTTGTGGAAACCTAGAAATAATAATCCGCAATATCTTAGACTGGAAATGTAGCATATTTTCTGTAAAATGATCTCATACTACTTATCACAATATGATAGTTGAAAAGACGACACAAGAGGTAGAACGTCATCAAGTGGTTTAATTTAGTAAAGTCAATTTAAAATAATCATGCTTTTCAAATCTTTCTCTTCTCATCACACGGAACTCTGCTCACTCAATTCTTGATCTGAAGCCAGTGAGGGTGATTTCAGGTTGATAAAGGCCCTGTCGATCGATCGTGCACGATCTCGTCGGATTCCAACTCAGGCTCCATGACTACTCTGTAATTATAAAGTCATCAGAGTTCCTATTTTTCTAATGCATACTAACTGAATATTCAGTTTAAGTCGATACCACCGTAGAGATGTTTTTAACATTTTAGTTTTTGTAGTAATAGTCAAGCAGCAGTCCATATTGAGTGTGCAAAATAATATCGCCGGTTGTTTTTTTGTTGTGATAACAGTAGAAAAGAGGATTTGCAAACTCCTTTTTTTCAAAGTACGTTGAAAACGCCAGTCATTTATATACTCTTGAATACAAAATACACCATATGGTGACTTCTATAGAATTTTGAAGATGACGACTTTTGTACTAAAAAACGACATTTGAGGAAAGTTACATTTCAGATTTATTGACCAAAAGTAACATGGATTGGTTGATCTTGTTTTCATTCAATTGCGCACTTTCTTATAAACATTTTGATTTGTGACTTGTCTATACTTGTTTTGAGCTAGAGCTGTCATAAGAACAAATCGCTTGTTATCGAGCACGAATAGCGCTTAGGGAAAAATGCTAATAAAGCGGCGCACAAGATTAATGGGACTTGGAGCAGGCTCCTCCTCGAAGCAAAAATAGGAAAGTTGTATATCAAAATGTTTGAGCATATGCGCAGCTGAGCATTACTAAAGTAGTCAGTTTAGATTACTTTGGCTTATAATTATACAGAGCAAACTTTCCGTAAATGACGTTTTTCAGTTATAAAAGTCATCTTCAAAGTCCTATAAGAACCATCATATAAAACACTATCATGTGAGAAACATATAAATAAATAGCGTTTTTGCAATACTTTCCAACAAAAAAAATGATTTGCACATCTTAATTTTTAATATTATTACAGCAGAAAAAAAAACGGCAGTCATTTTCGTGCACATAACAGTACACCTTTGCGGTAAAGGCGATGATTGCATGAGAACGGATACACTCAGAATAACCTCTTGTAAGGTCTGCTGCAACAAGTACATCGTCAAAATGATTAGGACACTCTGCGTCCGCGTGAAAGAAAAGATAATTGGCAAGCTTATAACTATACTAATATCCCACTATGCTCGCATAAGACTGACGCATGAAGAGGAAGATTTTGAAGTAAAAACTACTATTACATAAGACTTTAACACTTAAGATGCCGCAAGCGTACTGAATAAGCACCAATAATCCAGCAATGAACGTAGGAAGGTCTCGTAGTCACCTCGCAGTCCATGTAGTCTCTTTGGACCATTTGGACAACTCTGTAGATGACACGCACACAAATCGGGCTTTTTGTGCATAGTCGTTTTGACTGAATGTGATTACAATCTGAATTTGATGATTTTCTTTCTGTTTGAGTGATGGAACGTCTTTGGCTGAACTGGATTTTACGTAAACTAATCATTTCAGGATCTGAAGAGTGCTAGACCGTCGAGATGTCGGCTATTAGAATAAACTTTATTATAAAACCGCGTATTTGGCTTGAAAACAAGAAATACAACGAATTACAGGACAATGTTGAGGGCAATAGATAGGCCGTTTCGGGAATCATAGCAGGGATGTCCGCAAAATATTTAGCACCAGTTCGACTACACAATGAATCACATAATTTCCAAAAACCTTTCAAAAATGATTCCGGATTAAAATTAATCATGGCTTTTGCTCGATATAAGCATGCAAATACGACGACTTTATCAACAAAATACTTGTTTCGAAGCTATGAAAATTACGATAAAACTATTGAGAAAGGAAAATGTAATTAGTCAAAGACCCGAATAGCTGAAGGACTTTCGATAGACTGACGGGCTTGAACACTAAAATTACATCTTCAGCGTTCAGTTATTTTCTATCCTCTAGAATGCTTGCTAAAGTCATCCTCTCCCTCGAATGTGTCGACCCGTGAAGTTTACTGATAGCTTGATCATGGAATATATAGCTTTGGTAAAAAACAATGCTGTGAAAATCTTGTCAACTAGAACGACGCTTACATGTAAACATCATGCTCCACTTCGACCGTTTTCTTCCATTTTCCCGCGAGAACGCGGTGATGTGCGAACTCCAGCTCTCTTCTTGCTAACTGCGATGGTATCGTAAGATTGAATAAATGCAACATCGTGAGTGATCGACCTTATCTTCACAATCAGAAAATTGGGCAACTCTCCGATCAATACGACACGTTTGTTAGATCACCCGATTGAATAATTTATTAGGTTGATTTGTTTCATCAAACCCAGCAAAAACTTATAGACCTCTGTCGCTCATCTCAAGACCGATATAGGAAATATTGATTGCGAGACGGAAAGTTTCTTCATTTGTAAATGCTTCAACTGCGTTGTATTGAATGTATTATCGTATTGCTAACAATATTTATTCGTGTAAAATTTTATTATCCAAGTATGAAGCGCATGCTGCCGATTCGAGCAATACGACTAAAGGCTCCTGACACAGGCAATCGACAGCTGAATCGGAAACATTTTATCTGAAATTTTCGGCACTTTAGAATCCACTGTGGCTGCCTGGCCGATCATAAATATTTCATGAAGATTTTTTTTGCAAAGTGTACTTGGTAATAGTTCAAAGCAATAGATTTTCTTGAATCACGTTATGAAGAATGAATAGCGATAAACTTGCTCCGAATTGTTATTCTATTCAAAGTTTGTGCGGTATGGGCATTATCTTGGTCAAAACCGAATGCCGACGCTTCGACGGCAACGTCTTCTTCGAAGACTTTTTTGGCAGCTGTAAAACCTCCTATCCATCGTCTATAAGCCGCTGCAACGTTGCCTATCGAGAATGAAGAAGATTTAAAACCCTGTGCAAGCCTTAAAGAAAGGACAGTTTTTGGATATCTTTTGAAGTTTCGTGCAGATTGATAACATATTTCAAGCCATTCATGAGGTTTGTTACGGCACTATTGTAACGCTGGAGCATGTTTCGGCCTTTCAACCTCATTAGCAACATGGTGACTTTCGTTTCATCCATTTCTTTGTAGAGGAATATACTCCTACATGCTACCACAGACATAACCGCTACCATAATCATAAAATGTTGAAGTTGTTGTAACGTAATGAAATATTGACCGCTCATGAAAACTGAACTTCCGTGGATTCGCTGGCTTTCAGTTTATTTCTAGCACAGGTACCTAATAAAAGTATCTCATTTCCCACTGAAAATTCGTCAATCCTAAGTTGAAGTCGGATTTATCATTTTTTGTACTTGTTTTGAGAACATTTTCTCGAATGCTGCCACTTCTAGAGGTCATCGTGAAGCATGAACTGAGCAAATTCACTCCGCGTGATTCAGTTGTAATTAAAATTCTATTGCCCATGAACTTTGTAACTTAGAAGTCTAGATGTCGAAGTAATGAATTCGAAAGTTTGGTTTATATATTAAAACTCAGGCGCAGTGTAGAAAAAGCGACTGGAGACATTATCACTATGGTGACTGTGGTCAGTATTTGAGGGGACCGAGGGACCGCTAACGGACTGCTGTGGCACAGTGCAATGTTGGTTTAGTGGAAATTTCGTCATGTTCAGTCCGACGTTTTATATGTAGGATATGGCAGACGTCCTCCTGCTTCTGGCAACGATTATTTGAAGACATTGTCGTGGGCAAATATAAGCCCAACTGTTCGAAAACTGGCTAGTTTGCTAGGAATAGTACTTTAGACTGGTACAGAATCTTCGGAAAAAATTTTGTAGCGTCGCAGTGGTTGACAAAAAGAACTTGTCCTAACTGATTACCCTATATTCAGCAGCATGCCGTGTATTCGAAGGTGTAGGACGACAGCGAACATGGCGGTAAAGTTTAGTCTTGCCCACCGTATCTGCTGAACCTTTCGCTTGTAGAATACCACTCCGGCTAGCATTTCGACGATTCCCGTGAGCGAAGTGCTTAGGAACAAGGATATCAACAAGGAGAAGAGGAGCAAAGACAGTCTGCTTAGCACTGGTCTATTGTCGCTGGAATGTCAGAGTTTCAGGCCTTAATTGACTGAAGTGGTTTCTCATTCTCAAAACATCTAGATTTTTGCGATTTTATCAATATTAAGAAATTTATTCGAAGCTGACGAATGTTGCTTTCTGCAATTACGAAGGCGCGCATCGTCAAAAACATTTCTACAGTGCTGAAGCAATCTCATTTAATTGACATATAATGACAAAAAAAAAACGATTTGGGGAGTGATTGTTATAAAGTAATAATGAGACCTGCATTCCTCTTTAGAGATCCTCTCAGCAATTCCAGCAAAGCGGTTGCGCAATTTTGATCAATCAAAACTTTCCTCAGTCAAATTTCCTATCATCGGCTTCAAGAGCACATCAATAATTGCTTTTCTGTAGAAAAAGAAGAATAGGAATAATTGCTCAATTTCAGATCGATATTTCGCTGATCAAGACCATGTAGTAGAGTTCTGTCTTCTCTCAAAATCCTTTCGACAGTCAGGATATGGTCATTTACCACAAGATCTTTTCTTCCTTGAGATATGTTATAATTTTCAATTTAAGGCGTTGTAGAAGGATGTCATCCACTCCTTTATTTCTTCAGTATTCATCACCATTCGTTAGTGAAGCCGTGACATAGACATACCATTCATATCCATAACTTACTCTTATCATACTTTTTTACAAGCAGGTGACTTTTAGCCAATATTTGCTTTTGTCAAGTTCATGGGAAGATATTAGAAGCTTCTTACTAGCAGATATGCCAGTGAAGATAATAACATTGTCGAAATACGATTCTCTGTCACAGAAAATATAGGTGAAGCGATTCCGTGCAGTCGAAATTTTTTCCCCTCTATTAACAACTGTCAAATTTACCATAAAGCTTTGGAAATAGCAGATTCTTAGTACACAAATCAGATTATGATTTGGACATATGAGATTATGACTGAGATCAGGCATTTTCAGCTGCGTAAGCTACTTTGTACAACCTTCAGATTATCAGAAATCTTCACAGTACAATAAATAAAAAGGCATAATTCCCAAAAAAGAATGTTTGGAGCCTAAGCGAGGTTTGTACGTCAGGGCCATGAACCGGTGTTTTCGAAGGTTTCGGCCTCGTCGTCAGTGACTCCCGTCCAACATCAAGCCCTACATTGTAGCAAGGAGAGAGACCGTATGTGGTGACGGCACAGTGTACAATGACACTGGTCCATCATCTCTTCTCAGTCGATAGATCTCGGCTGGTAGAACAAAATTGATTCATGACATCGGCTATTTTTGAACCTCGCAATGAAAATCTCGCTTAGGCTTCAAACACTCTTTTTCTTGGAATTATTTTGAATGTTTATTGCGAGGTTTAAACATTAGTCGATATTATGGATAAGGCGTACTCCTCTCACTGTGTAACCTTTCTTATTAGAACTATGTTCAACTCCTAAGACCTGTGCCTATGTTGAACATTCACATGCTATCTATATTTCAAAGTTTTTCTATTTTATACGCAGCCCACTGTGTGAGTGCATGAATTCATTAGTTCATACTGTTCTTCAATGCTTATTAGATTAATGTGTAAGTGGCTTTTGTGAATTCCTCATGGAAAGTGTTCGTTAATGCCTCAAAAAAAATTAATTTCATAAAGAGGTTCTTAACGCCTTCTGATTGTTCAGCTCTCCACCTCTGGTTTTCGAACTTTGCTCGGCAAATTATAGCTGTGAGATTAGCCTAGTGTTTGCAAATTTTTTAAGAAAGAGCCGTAATAGAGAGACAAGGCTTGATTTTTGACATATCAGCGGTATGTTCTGTGATGTAAGCCTTCATTTGAGAAATTATCAGTGTTTATACATTGAACAGCTCAATCCAGTGGCTCATAATCACAGCTGAGTTCGTGGTGACCGAGAGTAGAAACCCTACCTAAGGTACTATGAGATTTTTCAAACAAGATTTTCTAGTTGGTACTAGGTCTTTCCATCAGTTTTAGCGATGAGCTAATAACCACCAAGTTTATTGACCAAAATTACTTAGATATATTGCTTTGCATTACTATTCAGAGTATGCGCCATGAGCGCGAACACATTTGTGCGATCTCGTAAACAACAATTCAACCGCGCTGAGAGAACTCGTCCTTCTGGGCTTCAAAGAAAGTTGTCAATCCTCAGGTCAAATGATTGAAGTATCGATACTTCTTTTTACTCAGCAGGAGCACAAGCGACTGAAAGAGGTGATATCAGACGATGACAAGTTAGGACTGTACGACGGATGATCCGGCAACTCAAAGGCCAGCTCAGCCAATTTTTACCAATTTGGCGGCATACAGCCTTTCGTTATTTGAAGCAGTATGAGATAGCGGCGACGCTGACGTGTCGATGCGCGAGCAGCGGCTCAGGTGCTCACAAGTAGCACTTGCCATTGATGATCTCATCGGCTGTCAACAAGTTCCAGTGAATCGACCCGGCCTGTTCCTAAGAGATGATGAGCATAGCCTCTGGCGCGAATCGACTTGGACGTTGAGCTGGAGTTCCTCGTTGACCTGATGACAACCACTGATTTGGATAACGTAGAGCCTAAAAAGATCCACTTTTCGTCGACGGTAACGACTGTAGCCAAAAATTGAGAGCGAAAATAATGACGGTAAAGTTTCTGAGCGATTTCTTAGACATCTGTGCTCGACTGCCTACATGTGTTGCTCAAGCGCCAATACTTGAAACGGCATAATAATATGAAAGGTATCTTGATTACTCTTGCGTACACATCCTATAATACACACCGTTTTTGGGGTGACAAAAATGTCTCTGTAACTGAAGTTGCTTTTCTCGATCAACTTCTCACGGACACTACGATAGAGTTTTCCAGATGTACCTTCAGACACATGTGGTTGGAAGGCTCCAAAAGTTTGCTTCTAAACGGAAAAGAATATCAAGATATTATACCGCTCGCTTTCAGCGTGTTTTAGAAAACACTCAAAACGAACGGCATATTTTAAAATAACAACCAAGAACAACTGGCTGTACATCAGTGCAGATCTAATGAATTATTTCCTTTGACGGCACGTGTAAATCGCTCGTCGATGCCTATTCTAAGTAGGGGAACTCGAGCACCTTGAGAGGATTGGATAAAGACGAAAGACCTGAACAACTGACGAAGTTACGAAGGCCGAAACACCTGTGTTGTAACATGTTGCCTCAAAGATTATTCATCAGATAAATTAAGACGATTTCGAGAAAACGACGTTTTTTGAAAAAAGGTTCTCCTTACTTCTGAGAGAATTTATCTCGTATCTTTTAATGCGACGAACACGCTCGTATTACTTCAATGATCAAGTTCCTGCTTCTTTGAGGGTTTATTATATACTAATGACATTTCGCTGTTCCTGTTGACACCTCATGTCTGATAACCAATTTTTTTTTGCATTACGGCGACAATACTTAATACCAGTGACAACAGGTGTTACCGAGTTTCGTCATAAATACTTGCGCCTTTATTTTTTGAGGTTCGATGTTGTTTCTTTAAATGAAAGGTCATAGATTATTATATATCTATATATATATATATATATATATGAGCGCATTGGTGGCGCAGTGGTTAGAGGTGCCCTGCGTCGCACACGAGGTCACTGGTTCGATCTCGCGCTCATGGCTCACCAAGCCATCCATCCCTCCGGGGTCCGGTAAATTGGTACCAGACAGGTCTCAGACTTGTCTGGGAGGATAAGCAGCCACTGACTCGGTTCAGCGGGAGGCCATCGCGAGTCATTGTAAAGGCCAGATGTGCATTCAATCACCTCAAACGAAGTTAAAAATTGAAGTCGAATGCATGGCGCATCCCTCAGGGATTGATCAACGCCGAAAGCTTATCCTTTACTATATAATATTTATATATATATATATAATATATATATATATATATATCCACGGACCTCCCTCTTTGAGGGATTCCCGCCCGGTTAGTCGCGAGGGCACGTGGCGCGTCCCCAGGTGGTGGATAGGGGAATAAAACGCGAACCAAAAGCGACCGTGTGCTTCCCAGAGACGCAGGTGGATTCAGGGGACGAGCTCCCTGCTTCTGCAGTGCCGACTTGACAAAACTCTATTTCTACGAGTCAAGTCGGCCAAAAGCCTGCAATCAAGCGGCTGGGAAGTACATGGGAGGCGGTTAGGAGTCGCCTCCAACAAATAAGCTCCTCCCGCTCCTCCGAGAGAGACTGGCAAGCTACTCGTGAGTACCCAGCCCCCACGTTTAGAGCCTGGCAAGCTACACGTTGGGTATCAAAATGCCAAAAACAGTAACAAATATGGGCCTCATTCCCCTGACCCCGAAAGAGCCCCTGGTACGGCAGCGCCAGGTAGGACGAGTACGGAGAGGCTGCTAAAATCTCAGGGCCGAACTAGGCTGCCAAGATCGAAACGGACTAAAATGACGATCTGTACCTACAATGCAAGAACCCTTGCTCAACAATCCGCTGTAGAAGAATCTGTTGATTCAAGCAAGAAGAATAAGGTACGACGTCATTGGCCTGGCTGAGACGAGAAGGCGCCATCCTTTTCACGCTGTCTATGACACCGGAGAAGAACTGTTCCTTGGAACATGCGATCGCAGAGGTGTCGGTGGCGTTGGCGTCCTCGTCAAATCGAATTTGACCGTGAACATTGATTCGTTCGAACAACTAACAACCCGTATCGGACGATTACGGTTGAAACGATGTGGTTCTATGCCGGCTTTGACCATCTTCGTTGCTTACGCACCAACATCAAGCTATGACGAAGACGAAGTCGAAGCGTTCTATATGGACCTCGAAAAATTCTTCAGAGAAGATCATACATTCTTCAAGGTCATTGTCGGAGATTTTAACGCAAAAATTGGACCTAGAAGAACGTCTGAAGAACGTCACATAGGGACCCACGGACTAGAATGGAATGAACAGGGTGAGAGGCTATCCGAGTTTATCATGACGACCCAAACCATCCATGGTAACTCGCAATTCCAAAAGCCTCTCTCTCAGCGATGGACGTGGGAGTCTCCCAATGGAGAGTACCATAACGAAATAGATCACATCATAGTAAATCGAAGGTTTTGCCTGACCGACGTCGCTGTTGTTCCCAAGTTCTACACGGGATCAGACCATCGCCTCCTTCGCGCAACGTTCCGATTTTCGAGGAGAGGAGAGAAAGCCGCTAAATTCAAACAACGAAGTCCCAGAACTACCATAAACTGGGATGTATTCAAATCATTAGTCGGCTCTTGGGAAGATACCGTTGTCGACAACATCGACGAAGAATACGATCGACTCGTTGAATATCTTCACGTTGGCGCTAAAAAAGCCGAAAGTCCTAAGGTCACGAAGAGACGCTTGTCTCCGCAGACACTCGAGCTGATACGTCAACGTGGAATCGCACGAGCCGCAGGCAACCGAAACCTTACGTCCGAACTTGCGAAACGATGCAGAGAAGCGATAAAAGAAGTCGATTTATGCATATATACAATTCTAGAATATATATATATATATATATATCCCTCTTCGAACTACGAGGATCATGACCCTCAGTTAGGCGCGCTATTTGAACGTTTACGAAGATTGGTGCGTGCTCTAATAAAAAATTGCGTTAATTGAGTTCTCACAGGGACATTATCATCAAAAGACTAAAACATCATTGATGAAACTTTTGTATGAATAAATATGGCAAGATTAGCGCTAATATTTCCCAAAATTTTGCATTTTTCAAAAAAAAAACCACATCCTTGTAAATAGTAAAGTATCTACAGGTTTCATATAACATTTTCTTTCATCTTCTCAATGTTTTTATAGTCAGTTGATAGCTTGGAAAGTTTTGATCCAAACAGTACGCTTGTTGTGTGAAATGATTTTTACTGCACACACCACAAATAGAAGAAGATAACGTTTTGCATTCGCAGCCCATTTTTCTAATTCTTGGAGGATTTTTTTGAAATTGCATAGTTAGATTTATGTTCTCAAAAACTTTCTCACCACAAAATCAAGCTATCATTGGGATAACTTTAGTGGACGCATTATTGACAATAATACTCCACTAGTTTGAAATCCTTACGTTGAAAAGAATTTCTCTCGCATGCAATCGCAATTATAGTATTGCTCCCATGAGCCCTTGATTTCTTTTAGAAAAGTACTATTGCACAAATTGATTAGCACTCCTCTGATTTCTGAGATTACGCAAATTTGAACGGTATATAATATTTCTCAAATGGCTTGCTTTTTGCGCTCTAACAGTCAAAACGAAATTTTGTTTAACATGTAAAAACTCCTTGCCGGATAAGGTTTTTTTTCATAAAGAATGAATGAGCAGTCGTTAGCGCAGATTTCAGGGATACAATAGACGTGATTTATTTTTGGAGAAGACCTTTAAGAGCGGTGCAGCAGTTAGAAGAAGATTGGATTTTGCACTCCAAATGCTGAAATTTTGCGACATTAGCCCTATGTCACCGCGCTTTCTGTAATATATCGATTAACAGCGAGGCGTAAACTTCTTTTAATTGCTAGAGTACAACAATGAGCTTTTTTCTGCAACAAAGTTGCTATGGGAATCGTCGAGATCTCAGCTATCGATTAATTAATGAAAGTCTAGCGGAAAAGCTTTGCTAAGCGAGAATTGCGTTAGTGTGAAAGATGATTTTTTTTACTGTTAGGAAGCAATGAAGAAGCCATTATGGAAATAGAGTATATCTCTAGATATATCGACATTCTAGCTATCAAGCGGTCATTAAAACCCATACGAAAACCAGAAAAAGCGTTTTTTCAAGACGAAAAAGCAGGACGCGGAACACGAGAGAGATCGGAATTTGTAAAGCCTAATCTTCTTCTGCTCGTTACGGAGCTGCAAAGTGTTTTTTTCGAGAAGACAAGTACACTGCTGAAATTTTTGATCTTTTTCCTACTTAATAATTAGTTTTTGAGCCACGCATGTGGTCTGTTATATTGGGCTGACTTATAGAGCTCAATGCACATGTTTCGACATTGTCAGTCTCATTCTCATCAGTCGGGCGGTACCCTTTGTCCTCTTGCCAGTCCTCTCGGGGCGCTCTGTCTCTATGCCCCAATAAGTCACCCCTATATAACAGACTACATGTATGACTCAAAAAGTGATTATCTGGAATAATGGAATTTCGAGCGTGGTATAACACTTTGACGATCACACCTGACTGGTAGGTACGTCGCGCCGTCGCTTGCGCGACGCTTAGTGGCCGAAGCATGTGCATCTCTGTGCGAAACTGTCGTTGTGCCTGCGCTGTGTTACAACAGGCGCCTTAATTCCACGCTGCCGCCTCAGTAGTTGATGGGGACCGTGGAAAAATTGAGAGTGATAACAAAGGCAGAGAAAAGAATGCCCTGGGTATGGGCAGCCTCTGTGATGGAGGTTCAGTGTCTTTTATTATGAGATCCTTGGATTTGTCTCGGGCAATGATGCGATCGATATCTGAATGCGGTTGGATTGTCCTCAGCGGCGCACTGACCTTTGTGCTGTCGCGCTTTCCATTCTGGGTTGCGGCGGCTTTTCCTTTTGAAGTGTCGAGTTGCACTTCTGGGCTCCGCTGGTTGAACTCTTGTCTGCGTGATCGATTGGACTTCTTCCAGCTTCTATCTTTTAACGGACAAGAGCACAAGGTTCAAACCCTTTATACGAGTTATAACCAACAATGGCGTTGTGTCAAACAATAGGGTGGAATCAAGCACCTTCGTAGCAACAAACAGCGGTGTAGGACCAAGCAATGGAGAAGAACCAAACGACCTATAACATACGTGTACATGATCGAAGCATATTGTTTATCGGAGAAATGCCTAAATGAATGTGTGTGACTGATTGATGAGATGTATCGTCGTCTGACGATACTGTGAATGTTGTAATTGACTGAGCCTGACGCGGTGGAGGAGCCCGCTTGGGTTGATATGTTCACCCCATAAACAAGCACCGACGGTGGGATCCAGTGGGTGAATATATTGTGTGATAACAATGGGCTTAAAATAGATTACTTATAGGCTGAAACCCTTAACCGCGGTGGTAGACCGAGCGTAGCCTGAGTGAGTTCGCTCCGCCATTGAAGTGATACGTTCAGCTCACAATTCTGTTGAGTTCATTTGACAGTTATGCGAACACAACCTTATGATAAGGTTTACGTACACGATATCGGGTTTGTGTGAAGAGAGCAACAACGGATCGCCAACGAATTGACATGAGGTGGTCCGGGTGAGGTCAAACGACCGTTTGGATGATGTGCGGCGATCGAACTGGCTGCTGAGGCTTGCGGCAAGTGGGTGCCAAGATCACCAACTTTCTGTGACGAAAGATCACGGTTGAACCATTTCCTATACAAGGTGCTGGAATTCTCGCGATGCAATTTGCTTTCTAGTTCCATGGACCATATGCGTTGTCTAAATTATTATGTACTTCCAGAAAAGATAGCAAAGCTTATTTTGGAGGTTCGCTATAATCACTCACTAGGAAGCTTTCACTATCACTACCGCTATCTCTTTCACTGCCACTATCATTAGCACTGACACTACCACTATCATTTTCACTATCACCATCATTGTCACTATCACTGCCGCTATCACTGCTAATCACTATTACTACCACAATCATTATCACTATCACTATCATTACAACAATCGCTATCACCATTACCATCATTGTCATTATCATTTCCATCACTAAAACTACCATTTTTATCACTGTGATCACTATCATATCATCATTATCAATGTTATCAATATCGTTATCATCAATACCACTATCACCACTGTCGTCACTATCGCCATTATCACTGCTATCATCATCATCATCATCGTTATCACTGATCACTATCATCAATACACTTTCATCACTATCACTATCATCATTGTCATCAGCATCATCATCTCTACCATTATCGTTACCACTGCAATTATCATTATCACTTTCACTACCATTATCATTGTCGTTATCACTAATATTATCACAATCATAACGAACGTGAATATGATTCATTTTACCAGCTACAAGTTCGACTATTCGTCGCTGCAATGTCTAACACTGTATAACTGCGCTTATCAGACCTCACAAACAGCTCAAAACAGGGACAATTATTATCACTTTCGTAATCATTAGTATTATCCACAGCATAATCATTATTACTATCACATTCATTATCATTATGGGTATCATTTAGCGACGCACTTTTGTCGTTGAAACATAGCAAATGTAGATGAATTATATAGAATATAGATGTTCTAATCACTGAGATTATCTCTGCAGAAACTTTTTCAATGAAATTCCATCATTGTATCATCAAAATGCTCTATCAGACCCACCTACGTTCGTCTCCTCGCATCCATCATGTTGTCTGGAGTCTGCCTTCTTACGAGATTCTCCGCCTTCCTCACGAGGCGTGACGCCGCCATTACAGTAACTGAGGAAATTTGACGTCCCGCCAGAACTTAACATCCCACATGATCATTAAAGTGTTAGAAAAACACTCGAAACGAAAGGTATGATATCTAATAATTATTTATTGCTCGTGAAAAGTTTTACCGGCAAGAAATTCTCGTATGTGGAACAAAGTCATATTCCAACTGTTGTACTATAAAAAAGGGTCATTTGAGAAACAAAGTATGCCTTCCAAATTCACTTGATAGCAGCTGTCAAAAGATTGCCAAAAACTTATGCAAATAAAAAAAATCGATTCAAAAAAGGGGCTCAAAGAGGGTGAAGATTATAAAAAGAAGCCGCATTCCTCCAACTCTTGATCGCATACCGTGGCTATGAATGAAGGATTCGAAAGGATTTTTCGAGCCATGCATGTGGTTTGTTATGGACACTTATATAGTGCAATACATGGGTTTCGGCCTGGCATCCTCGTACTTACATAGCGCCTTCTCTTTGAGCCAGTTCTCTTGGGGGAGAACCCTCTTACGTAGAGGATTCGTCGGCGAACGTTTTACACATGCCGACGAATAACAATATCACCGAACGGACAGTGTTGTGCACTCGATATATTTGTAGATACCAGATCAACGAAAAGAGTTTGGTGATGTTATCACTTATCGACACGTGCAAAACTTTCGCCGACGACTCCTCTATGTAAGAGGGTTGTTCCCAAGAGGAACTGGATCGTACGAAAGGCACTGTGCACTTGACGAAGCTGCAAAACCGAAACACGTGTGCTGTATAAGTGGCCTTAACAGACCACACGCATGGCTCAAAAGCAATCATTAGGCATAATGAAATTTCAGCGTGCTTTTGAGAAAGCACTCGAAACAGAAGGTATATAATCACCGTCGAAATAATCTAGTGATAAGGCGGAGGAATCGAGGAATATTACTTATCACGCACAGCTATGAAGATTATATGGTGCCACGCTAACAAGCATGAATGTTAATGCTTCCTCGCAGTACCTTCTCATAACATTTTAAAAATTCTTCATTTGTTATTTCAACACCACATATTATTGTGACAGAGATGTTAGGTGATATGCAAAACTCAAATTGCTGACGAGGAGTAGAAGATGTCTTTTACTCATTATACGAAGCGCGGCTATCACTACTATACCACCAAAGCTGCTGCTTAGTTATTCACTTCTTCTGTGACAGAAAATATCGAAAATTGTAACCAAGCTCAATAAGTCTAATCTGGTGAGCACATATCAGCGCTAATTCAGTTAAGGGGGCAGCTATGATGTATCCCTGTTTCACCTCTTTATAGCAGAGTTACGAAGTTGTGACGACTTATCTAATAATGCTAATTATATGCAAAACTCTGTATCTCAGGAAGAAGTTAATCTACCACTACTTATCATTAATAAATATACAGTCGTCTCATTGCTTTTTATTTCATTTTATTTTATCTGATTCGTCATTCGTCATCAGAATGACCTTCTGGTCACTGTGCCGCTGCCAGCACTTCTAGAATCCAATTCGTTTTTCGTCTTCTTCTTGAACGCATAAAAAACTGGTTAAGCGAATCTTCTTGAAGTCTCGAGGATAGCCTTGCCTTGGCGTTCCATAGCGCGTTATGGTTGACTGCATAGACAGTTAGAGGTGGAGCCCGGACCATGCGTGCAGCGACTAACATCATGACCACTCGGCCATGGCGCACCGTTTCATCATGGCCTTGTTAAAAATGGTGTGAAGCAGAAAATTAAAAGTGTTATAGCATTTTCACCCATGTTCCCTCGCTAATAAACTCCAATCGGTTGGTCATGAAGAAGCAGAGATGGGTAGAGGAGCCCTCTCAAAACTCCATAGCGCTTTCGAGCTCAGATCTCACTCTTTATGGGAGCGCTTGCATAACCGTTGCACTACCGATGCAGTGAGATCTAACTTCGAATCCCGGCCGACGCAGATGATTTTGCACACCACTTTACATTACTGGGTTTATTGTCAGATCATACTACCGCAAGAGGCGGCCAATAAATGAATTCCGATTGAATATTGCTTTCCAGCTATTTAATTCCGCCAGGACCGTAATGGCCATGTTCATTGAAGATGCTTATAAACTACCATGAATATTATGCATTAAAGAACAGGCTGAGGCATGATTACACGATTCTCCTATATTACAGCAGATTTTCAGGAAATCAATGAATCGCGAAACCCTTCCATATACTGGTGCAAGGTATACGCGCCGTATGTGATATCGAATTTCAAAACAGGTGTTATAAAGTAATAAAATGTTTTTATTAGAGAACCATGAGCACTACTGACTTTTCCAAAATCTGTGCTATCGAATATTTGCTGAATTTTACGGGGAGAAGTTTTGATCAGCGCAATTTGCTGGAATGTGACATAGAATTTCCTTTTCACTGTTACAGTGTGATATAAAGGCCTTTCAAGACCGAAAAACATCATTCAGATTTACGAGATCCAAGCTATCGAATGACCATTACAATGTTTGTAAGAGAAAAATCCCTTTTTTTGATTAGGGGTGCTTGTTTGGGAAGTACTGTATTCTCAGCAATGATGAACGCGCGCTCTTCCTACACCCTTTCCAGGTAGATACTGCAGTTACCTCCACAAAAACATCTATTGGTGGCGTCTTGTTGTAAAATATGTGCTCTTAAGCTACGTTCTTGCAAGGTTGGCAATACAAATGCACAATGAGAGTTTAAACATTGCTTGCACTTGCAACGACGTCTTATTAATTTCGAATATTATGGATTACCAGGACAATTAGCAGCTCTCTATATAAAAAAAAAACCTTTAAAGAGTTTAACTTTTGATATTCCACTTTATATGTAACGGTAAGAAATTTTAACGTATAAACTTTACCTATAATTAGCAATAAACCATTTAAGGACGTCCAAGCGGCGGGGCAAAATTTTGGGCGTGAAGTCGATTAACTAATAAAATGGTGACGTGACATATCGAAGCCGCAGCCCAGCAAATGAAGCGAGTTGAGTGTGATACATAATATTATTTTCGCTGCTACAGCGTAATGAAAAGATATTTTCAAAAAACAAACATGTCATTGGAATCGCCGACACTTGAGCTTATAAATAGCTACTAAATAACCGAATGCAAGCATTTGCACAGCGGGAAAGGTCTTTGAACAATCGTCTACCTCAGCTGTTACGCGTCGTCCAGGGGTTAATAGCTCAGTGAAGGAAGTGACCTTTCTACTGCTATACATCTAGCAATATTTCGGAAATAATCTTCACATCATGTGTGGGAACAATCAGGCATTCCAGAACTTTCGCAAATGCTTCTATTTCATCCTAGTCAAGGGAGATATAATGTCTTCAAAACCGTTGTAAAATCTCACATATTCATGTTGTCTATCAAATCGATATTTTAGCCTAATTATTACTCATATTATATTGACGTTTCCTAGAGCATTCGCTCAATGAATACAAGGGAGTATTTGGGAGCGCTCTGAACCGGCACTTTGTTTCCTAAAAACCTAAATCAGTGATCACTCGCGCACCGTCCTTCTCCATTACTTTCTATCTTGATATCGTTACAGCATCTATAATATCGCATTGATGTTATAATAGTGTCACCTATTGTAAACTAATGTAACGCTTCCTGCTAACTGATAATGACGCCAATCAATGCAAGATGGATTGGCGATGGAAACAAAACATTGACAACAAATGGTCAGTATCACCAACAGCTGCCTTCTGTGTGAGGGCTTCAACGAGTGAGGTCCTTCATAGCAGCGGTACTTTACACGATATGGTTGGAATCAAACGCGGGCGAGGGAGATGATTACAACAAGGACAAACGGCTGCGGACCACCAACTCGAATCATCGGCTCTGAGAAGTCGAAGACCTCAAGACCTAAACAGAACAAAGTTTCTTTTCAATAACCCCATGTTACTTTCATAATCAAAAAGAAGTATTATCAGGTCAAATAATTTTTTTTCAAGTCGATAATAGTGAAGTACAACGTTTTTTTCATACTCTCGTGATAGTTCATTAAGTTTCAGTTACTTAGCTCTCCACTCTATCACAACAGACAGTTTTCGCTGCTCTGCTTGCTAGCAAGGCGGTGTATAGATGAGCAATTCTTTATCCCGTAGAGCATGACTACTATGATGAATTTGAAGGCGAGAGACAGCAGGCAAATAGATAGATGATTCTTAAGGTCTTGGGACCTTTCTCCGAGAAAAATACCAAGCACTGTTGATCTTCCACTGAATAAGAACCCACGTAATGTGACAACCAACATGTGACGAAATGCGTCTATGTCCTACTAAAAGCTGATCAAATTCTCCTAAAATGTTCACATCTTATTTAATCATACAAGGGATTCGTTCTCCATCACCAAAGCATGCCGGTTTTGAACAGGGAGAGCAGATGGGTCAACAAATCTATCTAGTTCCTTTCATTCAGAAGTAAGGCATCGTGACTATTTGAAAAATCTGTATAGTGATTGTAAATAAGTCTCTCAACAAGTATCTTAGCCAAATAAACGATGAAGATACGGCAGGCATAGCGAACAATCTTTTTAGCCTCGGCAGCATCGTCTACAAGATCTGCTGTTCCCTATCGCATTAACTGCAGTTTCTTTCGAACCGACAACTCGGATAATCGGCTATAAAGATCACGAAGTCGCCGAGATGCTAGCCGATTGGATATTTGTTCGTGTTAGATTTCTACTGAAGGAGAGTATATTGATTATACACAAAAGGTCTCAGGGCATAAGAGTCTATGCAAGCCCTTCTAGAGATTACGGTTCAGATCAAACAATCTGGTTTCAGTTTTGTGATATGTCATTACATTTGATATTTGCTGTTCTATTAGGTTGCAGAGAAGAAGGGAAAGTTAGGTGAAGCCTTTTTCTTACAAAACTGTTACAATAACTTGAAACATATCTTTTATGAGAATTCTTGCTAGTTTTAGCATGACCCGACGGTCTTCGTACACTATGTATGCGAATAAATGAACGAGTGGAAGAAGTGGTCAAGTCGACAGACGATTGTTACAGGAAATATGCAGAAGGAAGGACATTTTGCTCCAATAAAAATATCAACAGTTCAAGAACAGAAGAATATTATGGACGATAATGATAAGCCACATTTGTGTCAATGACAGTGCAGTTGTTAATTATCAGATTTCGCGCTGTTTCCCGAAGAGGAGCAGAAGGTCAAGATTGATGAACTTCTCACGAAAATGTCAAAATATCAAGAAGCAATTGAGTAGTATGTATGAAAATAATTGTCACATTTTATTTTGTCGATGATGATGCAGTTGCTGTCTTATTCGAAATTCCGCTTAATATTAGGGACAAGCAAAAAAACGAAGATTTACGAGTTGTCATTATTGTATAGCAAATACATCACAGAGCGAAAAATTAGCCGCCAAAATAGAGCAAATTCAGTGATTGTGCTTTGCAGTGCAACATCAGCCTAGTTAAGAAATCTATTCAATCAGTTAGAATCTCATACCCCTCTTGCAACGAAAAGTACAAAATGCCACTTAACACTAGTCTATCATCTGGTTACCAAAACATTCCTTTTACTGAAAATACAAGGAATTGTTTGTTGGCAAATTCCATAGTAAGAGGATAGATGTAGTGTGACTCTCAGTCAACGCAAGTCGTCGTTGAATGCTGACTGCTTTGGATTGAGTCGTTTTCCCGAATAACGTAGAATTTCTTCTTTATAGCTTCATGAAGATATACAGCGAAGTGGACGCCACAGAAACTTCAGGAATCGAGCTCTTGGAAAATCTGTAAATCTGTGTCGCAATAGGACGGAACAGGCGCCTGTATAGCACTTAGACCTTAATGGTTCAAAGCATGTTATATCTTACCAGATTATTCTCTTTGATTAAGTTTCATAAAAGGCGCTCGAATAGAGAGGTGTGATTTATTTTATTAGCTACAATCTCGACTGCCTGTCACTATAGTGTCAGGTAATTCCATCATCTGACTTGAGGTGACTTATTGCTCGCCGTCGATTCCTCCATAAGAGTACAGCCCCAAGGACTGCCTTAATAGAGGGACGGTGTTAGTGATGAGTCCCAGTAGGACGAAACAGGCGTCTGCATAGCACTAAGACCTCAATGACTCGAAACATTTTATGTCCTTATCAAATCTGTAAATAGTAGACTGCATATAGAATTATTATTTTGTCAAGAAAAGGTGATAATAAGCTGGAGAGCTGACCAACGAAGAAAGCGATGAAAACTGTTCCTATGAAACAATATCTCTACGCTATTAACGTACTACTTCCATCTTGACGTCACAAAAGTCATTCATTCACCAATATGATAAACATTTTAAAATCTACTGCTAAACAAAGAAACAGCGCACTCATACTATGGGGGCTT
This sequence comes from Parelaphostrongylus tenuis, assembly GCA_019055375.1. NCBI lineage: Eukaryota > Metazoa > Nematoda > Chromadorea > Rhabditida > Metastrongylidae > Parelaphostrongylus > Parelaphostrongylus tenuis. The sequence continues at coordinate 27,282 of JAHQIW010002547.1, forward strand.
TCTATGTTAACAAAGAAAAACTGAACTAACAAAGAGGGCAATAACATCGTTCTTTGAAATGTAAAGTACATTTGAATGCATGACATAGAATTCTGAAAAGAGAAACGCACAATGAAGAATATGCCTCGTTGGTGCACTTCGAAATATTTTGATATAATAAAGGTTATGCAAACTAAACGTACAGCTTCAAAACCTAGCCAGAAACGCAACTACAAATCGCCATATCATGTTCTAACTTTTGTACTAAAAAGTCGCTCTTTCCAAAACTTGTTTGCAAGTTTGACTTTTGTTGACAATGGATAAGAGTGTCAAATTATCAATTACCTCATCATTTTATTTATTTAAATCAAGTGCTATACAAATCTCATACTTTGATATTCACTCATTTCATACAATACTAGAAATTTATTATCAAGATGAATATTCAAAGAAAATAAATAAATAAAAAGCTCGACTTTTGCAAACCTCGGCACTGATGACTGATAAATGGACATCGAAAGAACTTATCTTGATCAGGTGACACGAGATTGGTAGAACACTAGCTAATACTACATACGTCCAGGCCTTGGAAAAGACGAATCGTTGAGACGTCAGCTCATCTGTTATTACTACTACTCTGCGAATCTTGCGTCAGCTAATCATGATAAGTTTTTTTTTGTTTCCACATAGGCAATATATAGCTTGACAAAAATAATGCATCGTACCGCTCACGGCGCAACTTCATCAATAATTTTGAGTTACTTTTTTATTATCTGTACTTCAGAACGATATGAAATCACAGAACAAACCTTGTTTTATCGTTTCGTGGCTAGAAATGTTTTCTGCGCAAGACGACAATAATGTCTGGTTATAAGAAATGTGAGCACATTATCTCGTGACAATTTTGATGCTGGCATGAGCACCGATTTTGCACCTTCTCTGTCTTTTTCTTTAGTTAAACACCCTTAAGACGTCTTCCTGTACTCCTTCCATTTCCCCTCTCTCCAATAATCTACATTGCGACCACAGGAAAGTGATTTTGGAAGACCAACAGTACGTCAAGAACTTCGTGGTGCGCCAAGCTGCTTTAATTTCAATGCATCCTTCGCCATTTGTACCGAGAAATTTTATACAAGAAGTTTCTAATATTTGTAGACTAATCTAAAGCTACTAATCTGAGCAAATATAGGGAAAAGGTTTGCCTTAAAAAATTTAGGCAAAAGGTTCTCTTGTACGTTCTTGTAGGGCTGGGGAAGCCCTCTCGTTCGCCTTTTGGGAAGCAGCAGAAAGATGAGAGAGTCGATGACGAGGCGATCTTACCTTGGAATTGATGCACTCTTTGTAGGTGCAATTTGAGCCATGAAGAACAATATAGTTGGAAGGATGGGAGACATTTGTAAATCTTGAAAAATTCTTTTGATTAACCAACGAAAAGTTCGTTAGCAGTAGTGGTATCAGTAGCGCTAATAACAGCTCAATGGGTAAGTTATGACGACCTCGCTCTATCCAGTGCCTGGAGTTTACACTTTTTCGAAGACAATAAGAGATTATAAATCAGAGTCGATTGGAAAATGTACAAGTTCTGTCGCTTCGAACCCTACCCATTGATTCGCGACGAGGATGTGTTCCGAGCGGCGTAGTGCTCATGTGGAAGGAGCCAATGATTCATACGAACTACTTATGACCGATCTTGCACCATTAAACACCTATTAGGTTGGAAAGAAAATTTCCGTCGCTTGGATGGGAATGTCGTTTCTTCGTATGAATCGTGTGTGAATTTCAAGTCATTTGAAAGGTCTTCTTCATGCGTATCTATTTATATATGATTTGTCTATATCTGCCGAGTTTACGAGAAGTTGGCCGAGAAGTACCCAGAACTTGTTCGTCGAAAGTTCGCTTTCTTTCAGCAAGGCAACGCAAAACCACACACAGCCAAAAGGCCAAGACAAATTTGAGGAATTGGGAGCAGTTGAGATTCTAATGCATCCACTCTATAGTCCGGACGTGCTCCATCTGATTGAGACCTTTTTTCGATCAATGGAACACTTTTTGAAGTCGCAGATTTGAATCTTTTGATGAAGTTGAAGAAGCATTCAAAAGATCTTTGATTCAAAGCCGAAGGAGTGGTGCTTTTATCAGATCCGAATCCTGGCGGACCGATGGCAAAAAGCGATGGATAATGATAGCCTGTATTTGAAGAATAATTGTTGTCGTTTGTTGTCTGAATATATGCATAAATTTTGAATGTTTTATTAAACGACGAAAACATTCTTTCCAACCTAGTACAAGGCATTGGTGTACGCAATCACAGATAGAATTCTCTCAACAACTTTTGGCAGACGATTGCAAAGTTGATAGTGTATCGAGACGATTATTCTAAATAAAAGATCTTGTACATCAGCAAGATGTAAAATTAGGCTGTGTGCACTCTCTCTAGACGTATTCCACACTGCTCGCAATGCGATCGCTCTGCATTTACTGTATTCAGAGGTCCATCTTTGGAAGTGGTTGTCAAAGGAGATGTCGTGACCCAAAATTCTACCTCAAACTTTCATGTCTGTTCAAGACGACAATGATGCCTGGTTGCAAGAAAGCAACTGACCTCTGCCAACTGTACATACCCGATATTTGAGGTTAATTGTAGAGAACGCAACTAGCTATCGTGATCAGAATGATGAGTGGGAGAAGAAGCTCTCACTTTGACAATACGCAATAGGAGTGAGCAAAAAATGCGGGTAAATAGAATGCGTGAACGTTATTTTCATGAAAAAATATCTCTGTTGAAACATCCTTGGTAGCATGCTTTCTTATTGCAACGATGAAGTGCTCCCGTAATGAAGAGTTCGCTTTACAACTCCAAACAAAGTTTGCTGTGCAGTTCAAGAAACGCGCTAACTGCCCTGAAGGTGAAGCGTGATTTTTCTTTGTTGGTAGTGCTCACTAAGAAGATTTTCTAACAACTAATTTGGATTCTGATTTCCCACTTCTTCAGATATCTAGTGGCTACTATTAGTCGAGTAAAAGGCTCTCTTTCTGGTGATAAAAAGGCAAGCAAAAACAACTACATTTCACGGAGTGCGACCTCACATCACCTATTACTACGATCATTCATCATTTGGAAATTAAGAGAGAATAAATTCACCGAGTAGTTCATGCGTCTTGCTTTAAATATAAGTTTGACAGAAAAAACTAGAAACGGGATCACTCAGAGCGCTTCTAGATCCTTTCTAGAAATGTTCTCTTTTGTTAGCTAAAGTCTAAGAAGTGTCGGAGGTTAGTGCAACTTGAGATTTAATAACAACTCAAGAAAGGAAAGAGATCTGAGCAAATAAGTATTCAAGTGCTTTAATTTATCGAGTCAAATATAATAGCAGCAAGAAGATTTTCAATATAAATGCTCCTTCCTGTGTCGCCTTTTTTGTCGAAATTCTACTATTGACTGAAGAGATAGAATTATGTGAAATTACGTGACTTTGTGAGAAGTAGTAGTAGGCAGTAAAATTAAGTGCTAATTATTAACGGTTTGGAAGAACTTTCAGAATCCCGAAAAACATCACAAAGCTACTCCGCATTTTGTTTGGCAGTCTCATAATACTTAAGTTGGCGCGTGAATGAATAGAGTTGCCAAAACGATGATGTCTGAAGAAGGATGGAGGATTATATTTGAAATGCTGCAGATGAGTGCCATAAGCTGCAGTACTACCAATTGCTATTCTAAACGGCAGTCCGGTAAATCAAAGAATTTTATTCAATCAATGAGCAATGCCGAAAAATCATTCTGTTCGCCGACTCAAAAGAGAAACGAAATTTGTATGAATGCATACTTCCTTCTCGATGTGAAAAAACACATCGCTACTTTGAAAACTATGATTCACTTGTTCGATAGGGAGCATCTGAAGTTATGGAATCACACATTGCCTTCACCAGTATCCCTATTTCGAGTGTGAATCAAAGAAAAGTATTGTCGGCTCCGCTTCAGCTATTATTGCTCAGGCAGAATAAGTAACTTTTATATTTGCATACTATGGTCCACAGGTTAATCCCAACTGCCAGCGTACTTTGAAGCAATAGTTCACGGCTGGGCCATCTATGGGTGACGTTTGATTCTGTCATCGCATTCTTTACCCAAACACAAATTTGAACTCACCAAGTGACGTGAAAATTTTTATGATTAACGTGGCGACACGATGCAAATTAGAGTCGATGAGGTGAGCACAAAAACAAGTGTTTATTTTTCACCAATATTCTTGAAGGTTCTCTAAAACTATCAAGGCTTTCTTCTCCCCATATCAGTAGAAAATTTCATGGTCACCTCGACCATCAAACCATTCATGGAAAGTTGAATGTGTCTGACAGCTTGCACTTTTGGATATCAGAGTAACGTATGAATTTGATTCCGACATTGAAGTAATCTGCTTTTTTTCATCGTACCCTTTTCTGACAAGTTCTTGCTTCTGGGTGAGACATTCGGCTTGATGAATTTGGTAAGCCTGTTATACTGGCATCGAATGACTTATCAGCTTCATCAAAGATTCGACTCTAATTTTATTTTTGAGTTAAGCACTTGTATGAAAGGTCCAATTATCATCGACACATTTGTCGTCATTGAACTCAGTTATACTGACGGCCGTTCGAATTAATAAATAATTTCTTCATTTTTACTGCTTTTAAGCAGTGGCAAGATCTACGTGTTAGCCGTCCCGCTATGGAAGAAACGTGGGTTCAACTCCCAGTGGATGTCTTATGCTTTGCATACCACTCAGTGCTCTCTGATATGCATTTATAACATCAAAAAAGTTTCGACTCAAATGACCACTAAGATGAAGACTACAACAGGATAAACGACGGGGACAATCGACTAGATTCATTAGATCTAAAGAAGGCGAAAATGTTAAAACGTTAATCTAGTAACGCTTCATGTCAACTTCAACTCAGATTTTAGGAATCACAAATAATCCCGACTTATACCTCTATTTCGAGTGCTTTGTTTAGACCACGCTCAAATTTTAATATATCCTATCCTCATTATTTGAGCCAACTTGTCATGTGGTCTGGTAAGTGCTCTTGTACAGCCCGATACACGTTTTTCGTCCTTACAGACTCATCAGCCGGGCAGAACCTCTCGTCTGTCGATCTTTTTGTAGTCATTCTCTCGGGAGCCTTACACTCCTTATGGAGAGTCATCGACGACGTAGGTTTTCACTCTATGTCAAGTGAAACCTTCACCTAACCCAGAGTGTTGTGCACTCGATTGCTCATTGGCTGGCTTTTTTTATCATAATTATACCTTTATTTCGAGTTCATTGTTTAGACCACGCTCAAATTTCAATAAATCTTATCATTATTACTTGAGCCAACTTGTCATATGGTCTGACAAGGGCTCTTGTACAATTGCACACTTTGCCATTGTGATAGAAGATACCCGCCGTGTTTTCTCTCTTTTTTCTGAGCTTACTCAGATACGAAAATCGCTTTGACTGACGAAGATTTTTCAAAAAAATCGTAATCCTCACTGTTGAAACAATTAGGAGATGATTTTTTTCTATCGTATACACGCTTCTATTTCAAATCAAAATCAACACTTTTTGATCAATTTTTGATTGTAGGAAAAAGTGAAAGAAGAACAGAGTTGTGACTTTTAAGAGCAATATCATCGATTTTGTGGTGACTTGTTGACGTTGGAGCCTTTTAATCAGAATCGAAAGCATTTGGATAGTAGTAATCGATCCATTACACGAAGGTAGCAACCAGAAGTAATTGACATATCCAGTTTAACAAAATGGCGAATTTTTATATTTTACAGTCTAGAAGATCATCCTTCTTTGTCGGCGGATTCGCGTTGAATGTTAGCATGGCTTATACCAATAATAGAGATGCTGCGAAAAGTCTCCGGTAATGATGAGAGATTCAACGGAAGCTCGACAATTTCTCTCACTTTATGATAACGGATGCTGTGAGCTCCATTCAGAGAAGAATTGCTGTTGGCGTAGTGCTTTGTGCTATCCGAAATGCAGTTGATAAACCGATCATATTTGTTCAGAACAGAAGTGCACTGGCAGATGGATTGAAATTTGGCACCGATCCTCTTGTGGTATCTTTCGTTGTGCACGAATATGTGACTGTGATGATCCACAACGCCTTCACTTCAATGCAATGATGTGATTGTCAACAGTGGCGCACCTATTGGTTTGTTTCCAAATGTTCTCTGTTATTCAATCCATCCAATTCTCGCGTACAGCTAATTCCGACTTTTACCTCTTGTCTGCTCTTTCTTTGATAGTCAGTTGCCTTGAGGGAACGCCAGTGAAACTTACACACCGTCATATTGCGAGCAAACGTAGCCTATTGAGTTTTTCTTGCTACAGAATTCATTCAGCATTGTATTTCTCCTCTAATTTTCGTGGTTTTTGCTAACACTTGTCATCAAAACGCTATGCTAGACCAGTTCTCCTGTCTAATTTTTATTGGTGCAGTGGCATTTTGGTCTTCTGAAGAAGAACAGGGAGAACAAATCATTCCTCTTTATCAAATGCCATAGTAAGAGGACGTTACTATCAATGCGATCTGAGTGGTATTCGTCAATGATTTTCTCTATTGTTCTCCTGGAAGCTGCAAGTGTTTTGTCCGCGGGTAGGCGTACGCCCATCATGGTAATTGGCGGCGTTTCGGTGAGCTCTGTCAATGCTTTTCTCAGTTTTTGCAGTTTTGACTACATCTGCTTCCTCTTCCTTAAGATTTATTTTCGCTTTTCTGAAGAAATTCATAATTGTTGACATGATATGGCGATTGCCCTGCGATCCCACGTTGGCATATTATCGATAGCATTTTTGAGACAAATGCGTCTTGATAATTCCTTGAATTCCTGCTTTTGTGAAGCTAATGTATTAATGTAAATATCCTCGATTATTCAAACAAAGATTCGTTCACGAAGGAATTCGTAATATGACATTCAACCATTGTGAGAACGAAATGAGTGTATTGAAAGGAGATTGTTATTTGTTCAATTTATAAGATCAAGTGAAGCAAGGGAACGGTGATTGAGTAGTCAGTGATGTGGGCTAATATTATAAGGTGTTGGTTCGCTCCCTTCGCCAACATTTTTGCATTTATCAACAATGCCTTACGAAACGCTCTAGCTCGGGTTCCCTCTAGATTGCATATATATTGTCCGACCAGCATCTTACGATCTTATGAAGAAAATGAATCCTCCAGCGGCAGTCGAAAAGCGCACAAAATGTAAAGATTTCTATCGCATGAAAGGAAGCAGTTGAGGGCTCAGAATAGTGTGATCCGCACAGTTAAGTGTAAATATGAGTTTCTCTCTATGTGTAAGTGCAAAATATGTCAAGCAGACATTTGAGATATACTCAGAAATTACTTGCTATGCTGCAATACTGTGAAGCCGATCATTTCAAGCGGATAGGTTTGCTTATCATCACTTTTAGAAGGCAACGCTTTTTTCTTGTAGGGAAAGTCGATAAGTTTCATTACAAAGCGCTACATATCACTGATGTTTTCTTGCGTTTTTCTGAATGCTGCTTGCCAGTCTCATAATTGGCACGAAAAGACGAGATCATATTTTGTCGAAACAAGAAAGTGGTTGAAAAATTCACTTTGTGCTTCATCATTTAGTCGATACTTCATTGAGAAGAGAAAATCATCTGAAAACGTCTTTGCACATTGTGAGCCTGATGTTCATATCAGTAAAGTCATTATGTTAGACCAACAACAGATATTTGCATGATCTTGTCACTTCGGCGACTAGTGCGTAGCAAAAGAATATGGACAAAGCTCTCAGCTTTTTAGCAGAGAGCCTACTGAAAGAGAACTTCAAGGGAGCCGTGTCACTGTCCGAAGCTGCGAAATACCGCACATCAAATACGTTGTTGTCTAATAAAGCATTCACTGAGTTGACTACGCATCGAATTGTAACTTTAAATACAATTAGTACCTTTTTGTATTCAATTGAATAATCTTTCTAGGTATTTGTATAGATCAAAATCGGCACCACAAGACGCACCAACTCTTCGCATTCCATGCCGATTCTTATTATTCAAAGACTCAGGTTGTCTTGAATATGATTTCTCTTTCTCGTACCAATGTGATGGGTAATTTCTCTAGACTGTTGTAGAACCTGACCGAAAATAACTCCCACTGCCAACGAACTATTATGGCAGTGACACACACAGTCATAACGAAGCTTTTACAAGAAAAAAGAGCCATTTTTATTTGAGGAAGAGGATAACGTACTATTTCCAGCTTCAATTAATATCGTACCATGCTTTTGTCCAAGAGAAAATTCTTTTCTGTAAATGGGCTCTTGTACAGCCCGATACGCGTGTTTCGGTCTTGCAGCCTCGTCAGTCGGGCAGGTCCTTCGTCTTTAGCCAATCCTCTCGAGCGACCCTACAACCCATGTAAGGAGTAGGCAACGACGAATGATTTACACAATTGTCGTCGAGAGAAATAAATTACTGGATGGGCAGTGTATTAGACTCGATTGCCTTTTTGTCAATACAAACAGTATAATATTTCAAAAATATCAGCGGAGAGCAATCGAGTGTAGAGCAGTGTAGCCTTGTGATTTATTTCACTTGACGGTATTTATATAAATCGTTCGTCGCCGCCTACTCCTTATAGGGCTTGTAGGGACCCTCGAGAGCATTCGCTAGAGACGAACGGCCTGTCCGAGGCTGTACAGAAGCCTATTAACAGACCATACGACATGTTGGCTTAAATAATAATCTCGAAACATGTTCAGGTTTCAGCGTTGTTTTAAGAAAATACTTGACCAGGCAGAAAACACTGGCCAGAAAATATTTTGAAATAAATCGCAGAAGAATATGGAATCTTTCAAAGTCACACCAATTATTCGATGTTGATCGACGAGCTTCGTGTTCCTTAAGAATGGCCAGCGTAACTGACCGGTGCTTTTCCAACATTTTCACGTAGCTCAACATCGCAGGTGCACATTCCGTTTTTACAAGAACAGTAAGATTTTGTGGGCTTTGCATGAAACTTGAAACAACTCTTGCAATGATTAAGACATGAGACCTGAGATTATGTTTGCAGATCCCGGTGTGCTATTTGTAATAACTGCTTTCTTCAGTACTAAAGAACATGGTTATGAGTGACGGGTTGAATCAATCATGGCCTCAACTCAACAGTAGCAGGTCATGAATGGCACCTTCACCTATGTGGTCTATCTCAAAAAAATCGATCTCCTAAAATTGCAGAAGTTACAGGAAAATTGATACCGTAGACGAAGATGAGGTAATGACACTCTTGACAAAGTTTATTCTTATTGGATTTTATGTTCACTGGATGATTCCGTTACATCGATTTTTTTGAATACTTTTGTTGACACGTTTCTCAGTGTTTTTGTTTCAACGATTTGTACAATAAATTTCTTATCGCATAGCCATTAATTCATGTCTTATTGTAGAACAACTAGAAAATCAAAAACACATATTCAGCTAGTTACCACCATATATAGAAGCAATAACTTATAAGGATTTACGAAAAAAAACATTATGAATGGTTTTCTGAGTAAAGTGAGAAACTTTAAAGGAAGTGAGAACAGAGATCGAGTCAGCGAATAACGAGCAAAGATACTATTTCTCTACAATTAGCTAATATAACAGGCTGATATCAAGATCTTCATTCGGATAACGTTTGAACGATTTCGTCTTCTTGAGCAGACAAGTCGAGTAGATTGTACACAATCGTTCGTTCTCGTTGTGGGTCTTCGATTGTTCGTTGTGGGATATTCAGCAAATTCGTTTCCTCTTACGACAGCTCTATCTTTAAAAAATTAAGGCAATTTTTATACCAAAACGTTTGCAAAAAATGCGCAACTATACGATATCAAAGTCAAGCAGATTTAGTCACTTCTTGCTAAGAAATGTGCAATGTAAAGTTTACGGAAATGGTGTTTTTCGAGAACGAAAGTCGCCATCTTCAAAATTCTATAAAAACCATAACATAAAATGTTTTATATGTGAAATACATACGAATAAGTGATTTTTTTAAAATAATTTCCTAACAAGATGGGAAAAGAGTTTGCATATCTTTGTTTTCACTATTATTACAGTAAAAAAACACGACGAAATCATATTTGTTTTTACACTAATTTTCGCACTAATTAATTAGACCTAATTTTAGTGTGCATTATGCAAGATAGTAGTGATGTCGACTACTGTATGATGGATTGTTCGGTGAACAACAAATATTATAAACGAGGATTTTTAGTTTCACCAGTAATCGTCTGATACATGTGGGCGTCGCTTACCATGTTTGTTTATTCAGGCGATGTTCTGCGAATTGGCATTGCCAAAAGCTGTTATCTTATAAGGATATGACTTATTTTGAGCCATAGGTCTAGTGCTATATAGGCGCCTATTTCGTCCTATTGGGACTCATCAGTAGCACCCTCCCTCGGTTCCGTCGATCCCTTGAGGTTAAATAATCCTCTAAAGGAATCGGCGCCGAGTAAATTCTAATCACCCAAAGTCGGATGATGGTCTTATGGTGCTGTTATCTTAAGTGAAATAAAAATTGTATTAATGCCAGCCGAGAATGTTTTCGGTGAAGAGATCATTGCTGATTGGCAACTCTGCAAAGTCCACCTTGAGTACCAGTGTGACTCTAAGAGTAAGATTTTTTGGGTTCGTTTGTAAAGATGGGCTATCAAACTGTCCTTAAACAAGTTTTAAAGACTAACGAACACTTGCCATTGGATTTTCTCTCTCGGTTTTCGAATAAGAGCGTCACAATCTTTTTAGAAAATAAGCTATTGCTGAATGGCCGGAGCCGAGTCTTCTTGAAAAGTACTGCTACACCATTTTTGGTAGGATAGATATCCCGTTTGAAAGCAAAATGTCAGTTGTGCAGTAATTAATAACTTAATCATTGAAGCAATCACAGCTGTTAGTATTTCTGCGCCATGAATCAAGAAACCTAATACAAGTATTGACAGTATTGACTATAGGATCTCATTAGTGTTAGTCAAGCGACTATGGTGCTTTTTGATTTGAAAATTGTGAGAACTAATCTTCACATAACATTTACTGGTCTGTCTGCAATCTGTCAGGGTAGAGACTATGTCATCATAATTACTTGGTAGTTATATAACAAAGATGTACTCCGCCTTTTCGAACTTTGATGTAAAGTGTGTGGTTTATTACCTCAACCAAAATTTTCATTCTAATCAAACTTGGAGATAATCATTCAGAAGCCCTTGTATGAGGAATGTTGTAAAGTGCAGCCTGGAGGTGTTTTCGGACACTACTTATTCAAGAACAGTGAAAAATTCGTTTTGTAATAAATTTGAAATTTTTTGTGCTCTTTAAACAAGCGAATATCTTCGTTCTAATTCAAGGGGAGCCAGAACAGTCGATTGAAAAGTTTCTAAAGACATTCGATAGCCTATACTGCAATGATTCTAACAGTGCACTGAAGTTCTACTACCTCATTTTGTTCTTGAAAAGAAAGTTCTGGTCCGCTTCCATTAAAAGCAGCACTACCTTTCTTTGTTTCAAGTTTGACAAGGTTGGTATATTATTCTCGATCAATTGTCCTTCTTTTCGGTCGACAGGTCCTCCTCGTTACTTGTGGCTATCGTTTCGGCAAGTACACCTTCTTCAGAGCAGTGTAATCTAGCCTAGGGACTACGTTTCATACTCAACGGAAATATTTTGCTCGTTTAGAACTGTGAACTGTCTTCTAACAGATTTATAACAGTATTGATAGCACAAACTTTGCTAAATTTGAGGCCAAGTTGTTTTCCAATAAGGCCTCTATAAAGCACCTCAGAGGAGAAAGAAATTGCTTTATGCTTTCTTAGATTAAGGCTTAATAGCGAGATTACTTGGCAGTATAAAAGAAAAAGGAGCCGAGGCTTATAAATTGATAGAACAAAGTTTTTTCAGAGTGATAATTCAAGAAGCCAACAAATTTTTCAGGAAACGGAATAGATTTTCAATTAGATAGCGGAAATCGCGTCTAGGTTACAAGCGAATTCGTTGAGCGCAGCGCGATTTCAGAGACGCCCTAATGTGCGCCGCGTATGAAACTCAATTTCATTGCCTTTGTCACAGTACATTAAAGACCTTTTGATAAACTAGGTAAAGTATTGAAATTATCGTTATACAGGCAACTGAATCTTTACTGAAAATATTAAGATAGAAAAAAGAGATTGTCCTAGAAAGGTTCAAAGAAGACTTCAAGTAGCAAAATTCTTTTTTTCAAGATTTTGAGGTGTCCGTAGTCCAAATTGTAGGTCAAACCAAGTGAAGGCAGTGTGATATAATCCCTGCTGGTAGCTCCTCTAATTGGGCGTCGAATTTTGAATCTCGAACTCTTTCTCTGCTTGGAAGACCTGTTAGGACAAAAACGACTTTCATGGAGGTCACTCATGGCTGAGCAGTAAAATCTGTATTCTTTTAAAAGCTGCATGAAATGTGAAGTGTAGCTCTATTGAGTTCTTTCTTTTGTTTCAAGTGTTTTTAAGACCACGCTCAAATTTCAATATGCGTGATAAGCATTTTTGAGCCATGTATATGGCTATAGGGCAACATATAGAGCCCGATACATGTGTTTCAGCCTTAACAGCCTCATCAGTCGGGCAGTACACTTCGTTTTAGCCAATTCCTCGGGAGAATCCCCGCTATAGAGAGCTTGTGATGATGAACATTCAATACGTGCCATTAAGTGAAATATCACTGAACTGCATGTTTGAAAGGTATGATATATTCAACGATTCCAGCCAAGAGCAATCGAATGTAGAACACCGCCCTGCCATTCACTGGTATTTTCATTCAGTGGCACGTGAAGTGTTCGTCGTCGCCAACTCTCTATAGGGTTGAGTTCACCCAAGAGGATTGACTAAAGACGAAGGGTACTGCCCGATTGATAAAGCTGCCAGGCCGAAACACGTATGTCGGGCTTTATAGGTTAGCTTATGACAGGACACATGTTTGGCTCAAAAATGATTGACCCATAAGATCGACTGTTTTTGAAACCTCGCAATACATTCAAAATAATTTCAAAAAAGAATGTCTAACGCCTAAACGAGGTTGGTGCGCCAGGATTATACACCGGTGCTTCGGAGGTTTCGGCCTCCTCGTCAGTGACCCCCGCTCCACATTAAGCCCTGTAGTGTAGCAAGGAGGGTGGCGTATATAGTGATGGCATGGTGTACAATGACACTGGTGCATCACCACTTTTCATTCAATGAGTTTCGGCTGTTAGATCAAAATTGATAAAAATGATTATCAGGCATAAGTCGTTGTTTTGCCAGTTGCAGTTTGCATCAATGCTACGCAGGCTTGATACTCTCTCTTGTTCAATGCGAGAGCTTCAGATAACGTGGCGTCAAAATGATTGTCATGCGAAGAGTCTCACCGAATGTTATTTGGCGCTTAAGCATGAACATCAAGACATATTGAAAGGCAAAAAGGCACTCTTTACTGCAATGACGTTCTCAAGTGGTGAAGAGGGAAAGGAAGTAGTAATTTTGGAACTCGGCCCAACAAAGTCGCTAACAATAAGAGTAAGTGATTTTGGGACATAGTTGATTGCTATGGCAAGAAATCACTACAGTATCGTATCTGTCAGGACTACAACGATCATCACAGATACCGCACACTTGGATTTATCGTCGGAAGAGATCATTGATTCAAGCATTAAGCAACTCTTAAACGATGTACTACGATGAGCTAGAGTGTAGGCAACAATACTGTATGAAGTAGTGTAGTGTCAAGTTTTATTAAAAGTTTACCAATATAAGAAGAATTTCAGAGCAGTTCCTTTGAAAATTATTGAGTCGGCATTAAATGTATTGATACTTTATCAAGCCATAGTCATTATCATGACTTGACATTGTCAATATATTGTTACGACCACCGTATTATTGTTTCTTAATAAGAAAATTCTTATCGGTTCGTTTGTGAGCTGAGTCATTAGCAAAGTTTTGAAAGTGCTCTAATAATCAAAAAATTATTGAGAGTTATAGTTGAAGTAGCATATAACGCAGAATTATTTTTACCAAATTGTTCAATTCTTTGCACTTATCAATATTTGGGTGATTTTAGAGTTTGATATGGATTGAGAGGACATTCAAACTCAAAGGTTTGTGTCGTAATATTCGATTTCATGAGTACAAAATGATCATGCAATTGAGTATTTGTCTATTTATTTGCGCTATGTGCAGATATGAATTGTTGTTGACATAATAACTGAAGGTAAATGTTATTGAAATATGAATAAATATAAATAAGGTAGCGTAAAAGTGTTCAACAACTCAACAATATTAAGCCTCGAAAGGTTTGTAATATGCTTCAACCATTTTGTGACTATCTGGTTTTCAAAATATGTAGGGTTTTGAATGAAGTAGTAGCGTTGCAAAATTTTTTTTGATAATGAAACCCTGTTTAGTTGCGATAAGAATCTAAATCTAACCAGAGAGCCATATTTTCATCGGTGTGTGCCCCTCTAGCTGGTCGACTGTCGCGTAAAAAGTGAAAAATCAAAGTGGTATCGAATGGGTAAAAAAGTAACCCGCAAAAGGTTTTTTAACACTTGTTGTCGACCCAACAAGCCTTTCTCCCCTCCATGGTTAATCAACAATCCATAATCGGGTCTGAAGGAACTAAAACTATCACGTTTCTCAAATTTTGAGATGTCGCCCTCTCAGCGATTTCAAGTATTGTTCGTTGAAGCATGGTCACGGCAAATGGCATGGTTAAAAGTCACCTTTAAGGAAAACGTTGCCTCACCGTTTTGTTCAAAAGGGGGGAGAGTGTTTTCTTTCTTTTAGTGTAAGCCACCAAGTATTTAATAAGAGATAAAGGATAAAGCTCTAAGCGTTGATCGTCCTGAGAAATGCGTCATGTATTCGTCTTCGAATTCTAGCTTAGTTTGGGGTGATTGGATGCACAACTGGTTTTTAGAATGACTCGTTCTGGCTTTACCAATGTATCAAGTCAGTGCTGATTGCCTTCCCAAACAAGTCTGGTGCCATTCGCCTACCCCGGAGGTATGGAAGGCTTGGGAACCTTTGAGTGCGGATTGAACGTTGTCCATCAATTGATAAGCACTACTCCACATGCGCTGTAAGTATTCAACTTTTAGAAACGGCAGTTGATCTGTCGCACAGCGCAACTCGCACTAGGCGGGTGATTTTGTTATTCAATTAGGGTTTTTCCTTCATTTGGAAAGTCAAGTATTGGGTTTTTTGTAGCTGATACATCATGATCTTCTTTACATGGTCATATGTTTTTCGCGTATATATAACTTTTGTGTACTATAAAAACTTCGATTGCAAAACGTAGTGTCCTTCCCTCTTTTACAGCGTTCTGTAATAACCTTTCGGATAACCAATTATAGCATCGAAATGTTCAAGATTTGGACTATTCAAGAAAAGCCATATACAACCCCAACCGAGCAAATAAAGCAAACTGAGTGCGAAATGCAATTTATTTTCTCTGTTACAGCGTAATGGAAAGTCTTTTTCAAAAATCAAACATGAAATTGCAGAGATTCAAGCTTTTGAATGGTTACCAAATGTCTGAGAGAAAATGCGAGAAAGGCTTTCAAGCAGTCGTGTGCATCAGCTGGTACACGTCTCCTAAGGGTTAATAATGCAACATTATTGGGTGGTCAGTTTGACTGGAGTTTCACCTTCAAGGCATAATACTCTTTTTTGAAGGAATGTAAGGACATTAACGCAACATGTGACTTGAAGCATAGAAGAAAGAGTCCGAGTGAACTTGTACATTGGTTCATAGATCGGAGCTAACCGACATGGTCCGCCCTCCTCGACCAACCCAAACAATTCTATACTTTTGTTAAGACGAACTTTTCTTTGACTATATAGAAAATAAGCACGTAAAACTCTAAATTTAATTTTCGCACTGTAAACGTCTCTTTCATCAGAGTTTTCTACTTATAATATAAATTTTGGGCTTTTTATGAGAACACGTGGTGGCCGTCATTTATGAACTCTTTCGGGTAATTGCAATTTACCTCAGTTCAGACATCGTAATCCACCTTATGGAGCACGAGAACTTGTCTATCCGTATTTAATCTGTTTCTCTCACTGCAAACACTGCATTATACGCCATTTTTTTTCAGTTGTCTTTTTTTCGCGTAATCAACCAATACTTATATCTGTGCAACACCAGGCTTAGAACTACAGTGTGATAGAATATGTAACTCAGAAACCACAACATCTGCAAGACTTTTCGATCGGCAGTGGGGCTAATACCCAGCAGCGCTACCGAACTACGAATAGGAACAGGCCGTGGAACCCAGTTCAGCTTTCATTGCTGAATCAAATAGTGAATATGATTATGAAACCAAAACATATCTGCAGAAAGGTGCGAAGAATGGAGCGACAGATGCGCTTTTGAATGTTTCAACAATGAGGGCACGATAGAAACCGAGAGGAAAGGCTGAAAGCAAAGGCTCTTTTTTTAAATTTCACCATCCTACATATTTGCACTAGCTTTGATTTAAAAATTCGGGAGGCTTCTGCTACCATAAAGCCTTTCTTTCGAGGGAACATAAAACGATTGTTTATTGTACAGCGGCGCTCTCGTCACACATTCGCTCACTTCCTTGTAAAAAAAGCAAGTCTTCCTGTGAGACAATGATGAATGTTTTACTGGTCGCGGCTAGGCAGTGAAAGTGAAGTTTCTCACTGTTCATTCTTCTATCGGAAATACCTCCATTACATCACCTGTATCACCTGTCGTCCCGCTGCTCGTCAGATGATTCAATTAGGTAGCAGTAGAACTTCTGCTCTCACGTTCAAGAGTAGTTTAGTGGTCCTCCATGATCTAGGACTTCGTTGATCATCATATCTTTCGTCTAGGCTTTTCGTGAAGAAATCGGACCGTTGGCTCACTCTCCTTTTGTGCTTTCGAACTACCCAAAAAACCCACTAGGTGACTGCCCTTATTCATCGGTTGTCATCACGATTCATTACGTCTCCAGCCCCTCTAATATTTGAACGCCTAGTGTGTAGAACATAGCCTTCAATTATAAATTGGTGACACAGGTAAGAACTTCGATCCTTTTTCTTATTTACGAAGCGCGGGATATCCTAATATCAATTTTCAAGGGCGCCTTCCATGGACTTTAAAGATCTTTCATATTGCTTTGTAAACGTCCAGGTTTTGGCGCATAAGTTGAGGCAGGGATAATTACTAAGTCGAAAAGACGAGCCACGGAGTTGGATGTTCTTTGTTCTCTTCACTATATCCTCATTATCATGAAACGCTCCCCAAACCGCTCATTTCGACTTACCCAACTGTGGAAATAGGTTGTTCATCATGTTGAAATCCCATCAAAGATAGATCACCTGTATCACCTGTTGAGAGGGCTCCAGTACATTGTCCGCTTGTTGCTATCGCTTGAAAGATTGCCCAGTGGTTCCTCCTCGTTTTAGGAATCCGATGAGCATCATATTGGTTTTTAGGCCTTTTGTAAAGAAATCGGACCATGGGGTCGGTGGTCTTCCCGTGAGGCGCTTGACGTCCCGAGGAATTTATTCGATAACTGCTCTCGTTCATCGGTTGTCCGTTGAAGCGCAATACGTGTCCGACCCACCCTATCTTTTATAGCCTGGCGTATACAACGACATCTTTGACATCACGTCGATGACGTAAGTCAGTCTCGGCTCTTTCTCTCATTTACCAGGCACGGATATTCCTAACATCGGCATTTCGACTGCGCGTTCGAAGTGCCAAGTGATTTCTCATTCTGTTTACGTAACGACCGAGATTTCTGCTGCATGCGTTAGTACAGGGATAACTGTCGAATTAAGAAGGTGGACCACGGAGTCGGATGTTTTCTATCCTCTTCACTTCGTCTCTTGAACACCCTCAAGCCGCTCTTTTCATCCTTCTCATCTCTGTAGCTAGGTCATTCATCATGTTGCTTTTACGACCTAGATAGACGTAACTAGACATGTCGAGATGTATATTTCGTTGAGCGCGAATAGAGCATTCACAACCCATCCGTTCCTCAGAAAAAAATCGTTCTCCTTGGATTTAGTCGGAAATCTTTGCCCTGACGTTGTCAAACTCGGTCAACATTCGGTCCATCTTGCTGATGGCTTGGTGTTATAAAGACAACATCATCAGCAAGCGAAGACAGTCTAATTTCCGACCGTCAATTTCACTCCCATATCGTCTCATTCTAACATTCTCATGGCGTTTTGAGGGTGGTAGTGAATGATTTTGGTGAGGTGATATCGATTTGTCAGCCCCTTTCTTACGTCGGGATTGACATCGTTAAAGAATAGCGAGATTTCGGTTGAGAAATCTATATACAGCTCACGGATGATCGTTATGTTCCGAGTAGGAAAGCTCTGGCTGTCCAGAGCCTCCATGACTGCTTCTGCTTCCAGTGAATCAGAGACTTTCTTCAAGTTGATGAAAGTGAAACAAAGCGGTCTTGGTACTCTCGTAAAACTTCAGTGAGTCTTGTGATCGTGTGGATTCGACCTGTGGTACTAAATCCTTCTTGAAACTGCTTGTTTGCATGGCTGTTACAAGCACCAACAAAAATATTGAAGTCAACTCACTACTTAAATAATATGTCCTAAAAATAACACACTATCCTTGTTCAGTGATATGTCAATCCCGTTCAGAATGACTCGAATAAATAGTACGTAGACGACGAGCGACAAGCAGATTGGTCGATAGCTGCCCATGCTCGTGAAGGTCTCCCTTTTTGAACAATAACACGGTCTTGTTGATTTTTCATTCAGTGGGAACGTTGAATCCTGACAGGTAACTAGTGAAGAGTCGAGCCAGAGTACTGACGAGATTGGTGGTAGGTTTTCAGGTGTTTTGGTCTTATCCCTGTTTGAATCAGGTGTTGTTCTACTCTGCACTGAGATAGATGTAACTGGAAATTCAGAGATTTTCATTTCTTCGAACACGCTGTCACCAGTTGACACAATCTTCTCACCATTGTGGCGGAAGTTTTATTGGGTTGATGGAGAACTGAAGTTCATTTGATGTATACCCTGTATCCCTGTATCCACCCGGCGTCCCGCGTGATCTGTCGACGTGACTCGAGCGGGTACCAGCAACTCTTCCATTTTTCCCTATCGCGTGCAAGAGTAGCCCAGTGGGTCCTCCTTGCTCTAGGAATTCGCTGAGCATCATATCTTTCTTCCATCGCTTTCGTGAAGAAATCGGACCAACGGGTCAGTGGTCTTCCTTTAGAGCGCTTGACGTCCCGAGGAAATCCAGTCGGTAAACGGCTCTCGTCCATCGGTTGTCGTTGAAGCGCATCACGTGTCCGGCCCACCTTATTTTCGATATCCTGGCGTGTAGAACGGCGTCTCTGATTTTCGATCGTTGACGTAGGTCGGAAGTCGGATCCTTTGTCTCATTTGCGAAATACGAGATACTCCTAGCATCGACCTTTCGACTGCGCGTTCGATAAACGGCAAGTGATCTTTCATCCTGCTTACGTAGCGACCAGGTTTCTGCTGCATACGTTAGGGCAGGGATAATTGTCGAGTCGAAAAGGTGGGCACGGAGTCGGATGTTCTTTGTCCTCTTCACTACATCTTCGATGCTCTTAAACGTTCCCCAAGCCGCTCGTTTCCTCCTGCTCAACTCTGGGGCTAGGTCGTTCATCATGTTGATTTCACGACCTAGATAGATGTAACTGGAGCATTCGGAAATTGTCGTTCCGTTGAGCGTGAATGGGGCATTAGAAACCCATCCGTTCCTCATGAACATTGTTTTCGTTAGATTCAGTTGAAGACCGATCTTTCCACAGGCGTTATCGAATCAGTCAAACATTCGTTCCGCTTGGCTGATGTTTGGTGTTATGAGAACGATATCGTCAGCAAAAGCGAAGATGGTTTAATTGTCGACCGTCAATTTTCACTCCCATTTCGTCCCATTCTAATGTTCGCATGACGTTTTGTAGGGTGGCAGTGAATAGTTTTGGCGATATTGTATCGCCTTGTCGAACCCCTCTTCTTACGTCAATGGTGATATTGTTGTAGAATGGAGATATTCTGGTCGTGAAATCTTTATAAAGCTCACGAAGGATCATTATGTACCGAGTAGGGACGCCTGGTTATCCAGAGCCTCTATAACCGCTTCTGTTTCCACTGAATCAAAGGCTTTTTTCAGATCGATAAAAGTGAGACAGAGTGGTTGTTTGTACTCTCGCGAAACTTCAATGAGTCTTGTGATCGTGTGGATGTGGTCCATGGTACTAAATCCTTTTCTGAACCCTGCTTGTTCGCATGGCTGTCCTTCGTCCAGTGTTCTGTCAATCCTGTTCAGGATGACTCGAGTAAAGAGTTTATAGACAACGGACAGCAAGCAGATTGGGCGATAATTGCCTATGTCGTGAAGGTCTCCCTTTTTGAACAACAATACGGTCTTGCTGGTTTTCCATTGAATAGGGACCTTGCATTCTGACAGGTAGCGAGTGAAGAGCCGAGCCAGGGTGTTGATGAGAACTGGCGGCAGGTTCTTCAGGTGTTCTGGTCTAATCCTGTCTGGACCGGGTGTTGTTCTGTTTTTCACCGACGATATAGCATGTCGGATTTCGGAAGGAAGGACCGGTGGAACGACATATTCGTCCTCTTTCAATTTATATGACGGTAAGAGAACATGGCTAGCGAAGAGATCCGAGTAGTACTGGTGGATGATTTTCTCCATAGCCCTTCTGGAAGCTGTAAGTGTCCCGTCAGGGTATCGGAGTGCAATCATCTTGGTCTTATAGTTGGCGAAGCCTCGCTGGGCTTTGCGAATGCTCTTCCCAGCTTCTGCAGCTTCTGCCATAACTGCTGCTCTTCTCTCTTTAAGGTCTTCTTTTATCGCTTCTCTGCATCGTTTCGCAAGTTCGGACGTAAGGTTTCGGTTGCCTGCGGCTCGTGCGATTCCACGTTGACGTATCAGCTCGAGTGTCTGCGGAGACAAGCGTCTCTTCGTGACCTTAGGACTTTCGGCTTTTTTAGCGCCAACGTGAAGATATTCAACGAGTCGATCGTATTCTTCGTCGATGTTGTCGACAACGGTATCTTCCCAAGAACCGACTAATGATTTGAATACATCCCAGTTTATGGTAGTTCTGGGACTTCGTTGTTTGAATTTAGCGGCTTTCTCTCCTCTCCTCGAAAATCGGAACGTTGCGCGAAGGAGGCGATGGTCTGATCCCGTGTAGAACTTGGGAACAACAGCGACGTCGGTCAGGCAAAACCTTCGATTTACTATGATGTGATCTATTTCGTTATGGTACTCTCCATTGGGAGACTCCCACGTCCATCGCTGAGAGAGAGGCTTTTGGAATTGCGAGTTACCATGGATGGTTTGGGTCGTCATGATAAACTCGGATAGCCTCTCACCCTGTTCATTCCATTCTAGTCCGTGGGTCCCTATGTGACGTTCTTCAGACGTTCTTCTAGGTCCAATTTTTGCGTTAAAATCTCCGACAATGACCTTGAAGAATGTATGATCTTCTCTGAAGAATTTTTCGAGGTCCATATAGAACGCTTCGACTTCGTCTTCGTCATAGCTTGATGTTGGTGCGTAAGCAACGAAGATGGTCAAAGCCGGCATAGAACCACATCGTTTCAACCGTAATCGTCCGATGCGGGTTGTTAGTTGTTCGAACGAATCAATGTTCACGGTCAAATTCGATTTGACGAGGACGCCAACGCCACCGACAACCTCTGCGATCGCATGTTCCAAGGAACAGTTCTTCTCCGGTGTCATAGACAGCGTGAAAAGGATGGCGCCTTCTCGTCTCAGCCAGGCCAATGCCGTCGTACCTTATTCTTCTTGCTTGAATCAACAGATCTTCTACAGCGGATTGTTGAGCAAGGGTTCTTGCATTGTAGGTACAGATCGTCATTTTAGTCCGTTTCGATCTTGGCAGCCTAGTTCGGCCCTGAGATTTTAGCAGCCTCTCCGTACTCGTCCTACCTGGCGCTGCCGTACCAGGGGCTCTTTCGGGGTCAGGGGAATGAGGCCCATATTTGTTACTGTTTTTGGCATTTTTGATACCCAACGTGTAGCTTGCCAGGCTCTAAACGTGGGGGCTGGGTACTCACGAGTAGCTTGCCAGTCTCTCTCGGAGGAGCGGGAGGAGCTTATTTGTTGGAGGCGACCTCCTAACCGCCTCCCATGTACTTCCCAGCCGCTTGATTGCAGGCTTTTGGCCGACTTGACTCGTAGAAATAGAGTTTTGTCAAGTCGGCATTGCAGAAGCAGGGAGCTCGTCCTCTGAATCCACCTGCGTCTCTGGGAAGCACACGGTCGCTTTTGGTTCGCGTTTTCATTCCCCTATCCACCCACCTGGGGACGCGACGCCACCGTTGCCCTCGCGACTAACAGGGCGGATCCCTCAAAGAGGAAGGTCCGTGGAGTTTTTTAACACCCACGAAAATTCAAATTTTGTGTTTCTTTCATGCACTGTCGCTTATTGCAATATCATTGGAATATCTTAGAAATATTTTCCTAAGGAACTTTCGATGCGTTTGAAAAAAGATACACGACATTGTTCTTATCGAACGCGTGCTGTTTCAGTAAGACAATGCCTAAACCTCACAGCCACAAGGAAGACTAAGAGAAAGTTTGATGAAGTTGAAAAAAGTAGTAGATCTTGCTGCACAAAGCCTAGCAGTCCAGATTCTGCGCCTGTGATTATGTTCTTTTTCACTCAATGGAACATTTCATGCGTGGAAGCTGATTCGTGCGAGCAGATTCGAAAGCTTGCAGAACGATGGCAGAATATCGTGGATAATGATGGTAATTATTCTTGAAGTAAATTATTGTTGTTCTTGATTGATTTCATGTATGAACTTTGAATTCAATGGATGTGTGAAACTTCTTCCTCATCCTCACATTTCACGGACCAATTTGGAAATTGAGCACTTGGAGGGTACTTTTCGGTATGCGGTGACAAATGAAAAAACGACGCCTTTCACTGAGCAAGAATTTTTCATAGGAGTGTTGATATTTGTTTGAAAGCTTAAATCTATGGCTACTGTCGCTACGTGACCCTTTTTGAAAAAGGCTTTCATCGCTCTAGCGAAAAGGAAAGCATTTGTGTTTGCAGTGCAAGTTTCCGCCATTCAGTACCGTGGCTAATTTCTTGAAAGACTGTTTCACTGAAGCGTATCAGGGAAATAAGATCAAGTTCCACATATCTGACGCGCTTGTTTATCTGCTAATGCTGCGGTCTGTGTGTCTTCTGGCTAGATTCGATACGGCGTTCTGCGATCGATCAATCTAAATGCGTGGTGCGTGTCAATTCCGTCAATGTCAATGATCAATTACGACTTCTGTCATCGATTAGGAATTCTTTCTCCGATTTGATAAAACTCTGTATAAAACTTTGACGCTGATACTGCAACATTTCCTCTACACGTTCATATGCTTGTCGTGCTTCAAGCGAAGTATCAAGAGCGGTGATAATAAAAGCGCGCGGTGCGTGTGAAACATTATTTTATTTCAAATACTGCAGCGTCATGAAAAGGGTGGATTCAAAGAACGGATGTGTAGCGCAGTAGCCAGAAACTTAGGCTTTCAAATGATTACTAACACTCTTATGAAAACTTCCTTGTCTAGCGGAAAGGTTCGTTTCTTCAATCCGTGGACAACTTAGAAGAACTTGATAGTGTAGAGGGCGATAGCGTCGAAAGACTCCATTATGTATGGGAGACGCGTTACGTGGACGAGTATTCAGCAATGTCAGCTAACACAATTCGATTTTCTGCAATAAAATTATTTGAGACAATCATTGCAAAGGGCTCGTGGCTTTATATGAGAGGATTTGGCAGTGTGTTTTGACTGTCATAGACAGTCGAAGGAAACAAGTTGTCAGAAGTGGATATTTTTGTTTTACGCAGAAGCCTTGCCTGAAAGTATTTTTCAGTAATACTGGAGGAAAAATTAATCGTGTTCTAGGTAGGACAGTGGTAAATATTCATAATAATAAATAATTAACTTCACAATAACGTATTTTATTCAATACGTTTCTCAACTTCCGACTGTGACAGAAACGCCAATGAAGTTCGAGGCAAATGGCCCAGTTGCCAATGAGTGAGCTACTCTATTCATCACGCTTTGCCACATTTGGGTCGTCCAATTTGCCATGATGATGTTTGTGGTCTGAATAAGGTGCTCATAATAACATCAACATTGGTTTTGTTAGGAGATGAGGCATCATTCTAACCGAAACTGTTCCAGAAATAGTCCGATGAGTTGCTAATACGGGCGTTATACCCATGAATGGGCTCATGTACGTGCACATCGGATCAGCGCCATCAGCAGGCATTGTGCATACGCTGGCCACTGCATTACCAATGATAATGCAGCCTTCTTTCTTAACTGAAAAAACTTTTTAGTTAATCGTCTTTACTCAACAAAGGAGTAATTAAATGATCAACTGTAAATGAGTTTGTTTGAAGAACACAATACTTCGGAAGGATTTTAGGTTTTTAGTCATTATTTCCTAAGAGAAAGGTTCGAAAAGTACCTTTCTGCATACAGTAGCAGACAGTTCAAATTTTGATTAAATCTGTCATGTTCTTTGTTTGAGGTTTTCTGATGAAGTGCTTTCATTACTCTGTCCGTCACCATTGATTCTTCCATTATGCATAAATTCAGCACTATATCGGCGTCATCTTACAACAAGCGAGTGCTACTCATTAAGATCTAATTACTGCTAACCCGACCAACTTGTAATGATCAGATCCGGACTGCTGCAATACAACGCATGGGTTCGCAATGACTTTCAATATGGTCTACATCGTCTGTATCATCTATTGTTCTTTGACCGTCGAGTGCACAAAACGAAACTTCTTTCTTCTCATATCTCGTGCAACAGTAACCCGATGGATTCTCTTCACTAGAAAGACCCCTTAAAGATTATATTTTTCCTCTTGACTTCGGACGTTGTTTGTTTTCGCTACTAAGTTTTCAGTGGTCTTCAACGCTTCCAAAGTCACTCGTTTTCCTTGTTCAACCCTAAAGCTATGTCTTTCATAGTATTGGCTCTCGACCTAGACAGACGTAGCTAGAGCATTTGGAGATATTCATTCCGATGGACGTATGTGGTGCATTCAAGACTAATTCGTTCCTCATAAGCTTCGTTTCTGTGAGATTCAGCCGCAGACCAGTCTTTTCACAACCGCTATGGTAATCGGCCATTCAATCCGTCTGACTAATGTCTTGTGTTATTAGAACGGTGTTACCAGAAAAGTGAAGACGATGTGGTTGCTGGCCATCGATTTCATCCCCTATGTTGTCCCATTCTAATTCTTGTATGGCTCTATGCTACAGTGGTGATTTCCTTTTCGATTTATGTTTGTCCACATGGCTGTCCTTTCTTCATTCTTCTGTCATTCCTGTGGATAACTCGTGTGAAGCGTTTATGGGTGATAGTTCAAAAGTGGATTGGGCAATACTCGCCGATGTTGTGGAAGTCTTCCTTCTTGAGCAACATTTCGGTGTTGTGATTTCCCGTTGGCTCGAAACACTAAATTTCGGCAAAGTGTAAAGACTTTAGCAGGTATGTTAATGAGAACTAATGAGAGTTTCTCTCATTGTTTACTATGACTTTAGTCGGGTCAGATACTTTTCAATTCTACACCGGCTTGGCAGCATGTTTTTTGATGGAAAAACATGGAGATGGCAAAATGGGATTTTTTTTGAGATACTATATGTGCGCGAGAGAACGCGTTCAATAAATAAATGCGAGTGGTAATTGTTGATGATTTTCTGTGTTGCGTTTCTGGAAGCTATGACTGTACTGTACAAGCGCCAAAGTGCAATGATTTTAGTTCTGCTATTGGCGAATTTTTATGGGACTCTAGTGCCCTTTCTTACTTCTGTAACTTTGACCATAATTAATGTCCTACTCCTATAGCTTCACAAAAGGCTCAAAACATCTCATCAAATTATTATACTTTTGTTTCAAGTGTTTTCTCAAGACCACGCTCAAATTTCAATACATCTCATAATTATCATTTGAGCCAACATGTCATGTGGTCTGGTAATAGCCTCTTGTACATCTCGAGTGAAGTGTTTCGACCTTACAGTCTCGTCAGTCGGACAGAAACCGTCGTTTTTTAGCCATTCCTCTGTGGGTACTCTGAAATTCTCTGTTAATTTCTGAAATTCGATCATAGTCTTGAGAAAACACTCGAAACAAAGGTACGATATTATGAAAATACCAGCCAAAGAGCAATCAAGTGTACAACACTATAAATTCGGTGATAAATTTACTTGATTCACAGTGTGAATCGCTCGTCGACACTACCTTTTAGTATGGAGACTGGAGCACCCACAGAGGATTGGTTAAAAGACGACGGTTCTTCCCAACTGACGAGACTGTAAGGCCCAA